>BQNB010022702.1:0-58183 GCA_026074375.1 Tanacetum coccineum | reverse complement strand
TACATAAAATGTGAAATTTTGGGTGATAAATGTAAGCGGGAAAATGAATGTGAGCGGGAAATGAAAATATAATTTTTTTTCATCTAAGGGTGTGCTTGGTTAGGAGCAGGGTGAGCATCCGTCCAAAATCGGACTGGACCGGCTAAGATCGGACCGGACCGAGATCGAATTGGTCTAAAACGCCGAACCGAGAACCGGACCGAAATGGTACGGTACGGTCCGAGTCGGTCTTCGGTCCGGTCCGATCCTACACTGCTTAATCTTCGGGTTTTTTATCAGACCGGACCGGACCGATGACCGAATTGATCCAAAAACATCAGACCGCGGACCGGACCGAAATACCTTCAGTCCGGTCCGGTCGGTCCGGTTCGGTCCGGTCTTCCAGTCCGGTCCGATCGACGGTCCGATATGCTCACCCCTAGTTTTATTACCTCAATCCCACCCTACACATAAAGAATCATTTTTTTAAGTGACTTCCACTTAACACCGATATTAATTAGGGTTTTGTCAAACAAAAACACATTCCAAACAGGCCATTAAAAGAAGATAGGTTTTACCCCCTACAACAACAACACCCCACATAGAAAGATAGGGAAATATTGGCACTAAGTTATCCCGCCTATTTTTGGGAGGATTGCCTAGGAAAGGAAATGATACATTTTATATTTTGGTTAGAAAGACTATATTACCCCCCACCAACTACAAAGGCTAATATACAAGAGGGGCATTGTAGTAAATTGTCATATTTACATTACTTTCCTTCCAACTTAAGAACATGGATCATACACACTTTCCTTGCATTTCCTTTCCATTTTGTCGACTCGAGAACGCAAACAATTGTATGATATCCCTTTCTTTCTTTCTCTGCCCCTCCCATTCTTTTCTTTTTCAACCGTCCTAAACTCGAGAACGCAGCGATAAAGAATATTTTTTTTAAGTGACTTCCACTTAACACCGATATTAATTAGTGTTTTGTCAAACAAAAACACATTCAAACAGGCCATTTAAAAGAAGTTACTATTCCAAAAGTAGCCAAAATGAAAAGGGTAATTACAAGATTACCCCAACATCAATCACTTGAAGACACAAAACCAAAGTCATTCCAGTCTATTTCTTTCTCTCATCATCATCTCCCTTCTTTCTTTTACACTGCAACCAAAATCACCCCCGTTAAATAAAGATATTTTCTTCCACCGTCAGAATCATAAATATCATATATATTAACGCTTTTTAACTGTAAATCTAATCTTAAGTATATTATAAGTATAGTTATTTGATTGGTTTGCTTTTTGTATGCTGTTCTTTTAATTAAAATTTGTGGTTTGTGTTGGTTTTGATTAAAGTTGAATTTACAGTAAGTTAAATATTGTTTTTTATTAAAATTTATGATCATATAATGATTGGATTATTGTTGTTGTTGTTGTTTCTGTTTTTTTGGGATGTTTAGATATCATGGAGTTTACTTAAATTTTTATAAGAATTGAAACATTTTCGATATATGTCATTAGGGTGTTTGCGGGATTAAATATATTTTTTGCTTTTCTCGCGTACATAAGTTGCTAAAAGGTCACAGTGTTTGAATTTGCGTATTTTGTTTAACAAATAAACTGCGACAAGATTTAAATAAAATAAAATTTAATCTAATTAGTTTATAGTTGGTTTTAGGCTATATAAACTAAAATAAAATAAATTCAATCTGATCCGTTTATAATTGGGTTTACTGGCCATAAACCATCTAATCCGTTAACAAACACTCATCAAAATGCTCAACTACTCAAAACTTCATTTTTTACATGAAGGTTACGCGACTTTTTATTGCAACTTAGTTGGCATTTGGTTTCCAAGATTCTTAGGGACTACTGCAATGGGATGGCTTAAGTAACTCATGTTCGTTTCGTATTATATCGAGTCTAGGTTATATATAAATGTTTTGAGTTGATATATTGTCCGTTGGTTAAAGTATGGAGTTATCATATTAGCTATACGTGAAAAGAAAAAAAATATCAAAAAAGTTGATAAGAAAATTAAGCAAAGCTACAAAAGTGGATTATGCAGACTTAGTTACCTAATTAGGTCATGTATATTGGAATGAATGTAGTAGCCTAAAGTTATTTACTCGGTTACTATCTATTGTAGCATACTAGCAACTAAAAGCAAACTTTCCTCATATTTAAACTTGTTCAGCTGCCTCAAACTGCTTCCTGAGAACTCTAGTAAACTGAAAAAATTGCAACGCTAGGAGAAGGACAATTGACTTACAAGAATTGCATTATGTTCTAAAGTTGCAACACAGGAAATTTGCTACATATACCTTGCTTTAAGTGATGATAATATCATTTTCATAATATCAAGTTCTTCTATTGAACTCGATATAATAAACAAAAAAAGTGTAAATTTCAAGTTTAGTTATTTATTGGGCGTGTTTGTGAGACCTTTCAGACTCCGATGTTATTTGAGAACGTTTATGTATATTCCATTTGTTATTATTACTCTTAAGACCCTTATTACACTTACTACGATACTCCACTGGTGTAACTTTGTAGTTATGTTTGGGTGATCCAAAAACTTGTGCCACATAAGAGGTTTATATACGTGTCCATAATCAATTTAGGATTTTTCTCATTACTATCTGCCAGCACAGCAAGTCATTGCAGTTACTTCCCAACACTTTGTCTTTCCTCTCGACTACTGCCTGTGTTTGACGTTACATCAACGGACCCATAGGTAATCATTGTTTCTTTTCCGATTGGTGTTTTTTTATTGATGTATTATGTTTTTTTCCCTGTGAATGGGTCTGCTCTTGTGAAATGGGGTCCCTGGCGTCCCTAATGAACTTTATTAGAGCTTATTGTTTACTTTAAAGCTTACTAATTTACCACCATTTTTAAGAATTTCAGGTAATTAATTTGTGATGTTGCTTTATATTAGTTTATGGGCTGAATGCACTTTACATGATGTGTAGAGGATGATAACCACCCTCCAAAACGTGCGGAAAGCAATCTTCTAGAGAAATTAAAAGGTCTGTTTTTTCAAACGGTTTCTCTAACAAAATTTTCCTGCAAAAGTTGCTCATCATGGCTTCGGCCCCTAACATCTCTAGGACGATGAATAATTGGTTCGAAGGTAGTGCAAAAAGTGGAATTTGTCGAATTCATAGCAGATGCAGTCAAATATTCTCTGGGAAGGAAAACGGGGCATGTCCCTTTTATGAAGAAGAGTCCGGAATACCTTTTCAATCATCTACTGTTACCGTCTTCATCCAACAAATCCTTGATGGCAATTGGGATGGAAGTTTAGCTTCGTTACGCAAAATCGGTATATTGGATGAATCTGTAATAAAATCAGCTTCTTTTATGATATTACAACAGAAATTCCTTGAACTTCTGGATCGTGAGAAGATGACGGAAGCTTTGAAAACACTGAGAACTGAGATATCACCTCTTTCAGTTAACAGCGATAGAGTTCGTGAGCTTTCTTTCTATTTATTATCTTCAACAATGCCTCATACAAACGGGGCTGTTAATGGAAGTTCTGGGCTAAGAGTGGTCAAGCCGAAGCCTCGATCAGAGCTTCTTGAGGAATTGCAAAAATTGTTTCCTCCAACAGTGCTGATACCAGATAAAAGATTGTTACAATTAGTAGAACAAGCTCTTGACCTGCAACGTGAAGCTTGCTTGTTTCACAATTCCTCGCTTGGGGAAACATCATTGTTCACTGATCACCAGTGTGGAAGAGATCAGATTCCTTCACAAACAGTTCAGGTCAGGATTTCTTTTCTCAACATTGTGATTTGTTGCTCATACAAGTATAGTTTTGCTTAGTAACAAGAGTTTTCTTTTTCATTGAGGTGCAAGGATGAACAAGTCACGCAGGGTGGGTATCTGTGACGGGGTAAAATTGTAGTACATGGTGAAAATGGGCAGGTCTGGTTGGGTTTGAGTCCACTATACACTTTACACCAAGTCAAAATCGCTTTTAAAAACAATCAAATGTGTTACTTAGAGATCACTGCAAAGTAACTACATCAGTATAATACAAATTATTGGCTGTTTGCTTTAAAAATTAAATTCGGTACTAATTCTCAATCAGTTTGGCTCATTATACCGACTTGACTTTTTTTCCTTTTAGCTATCTAATTTGACCCGTTTTAAGATAAACATAATCCAAGGCGACGAGGATGAAGTCTCCTTTACCTTTTCATATATATCGTTGCTGTGCAGAATGATGATACGGTTTTCAAGTTATGAGCTGATTTCTTTTAATAACCTGCAATGTAGATTTTACAAGACCACCAGGATGAAGTCTGTACTATACAATTTCTCAAATGGGAAATACTTGGCGTCCATCATCAATGATAATACACAATATTTTGGAGTAACTAACAGTTCCATCCTCTATTAACATTCAATTCCTTTCACCTGATATACATATCCAGCTTTTAATATCTTAAAGGAAGTGCGTTCGGATGGATAAAGTCTCGTTAAAAACTAGATTTAGATAGGGCCTCCAAAAACCCCATTTCTAGCATTTCATGGGCCCGAAGGATGATCAGATTCTCAACATGTGGTGTAGGAGGATTTGTTAGGAGATGGATGGGATGTTTCCAGTGGTGAATCCTTCATGTTATGAAAAAGGACTACTTGGTATGATCTTCAGTGAAGTTTGGTCTCCAGATGGTAAATGTGAAATTCTCAAGGTTGACTGATAAAAGCATAGTAATGTGGGATTTAGATGGGAAAGAAATTGAGTGTTTGAAGGGTCAAAAAACTATTAAAATATCTGATTTGCATATAACAAGTGATGGAAAGCTGATAATTACAGTTTGTAAGGAAAACACGATACTACTAATTGACAGAGAATCAAAAAATGAAAGATGCATAGAGGAAGAACAGATGATAGTTTCATTCACATTATCTAGAGACAACAAGTATCTGCTGGTCAGTCTCGTGAATGAAGAGTTACATCTTTGGAGTATCCAGGGCCATATTCGACTAGCTGCAAAGTATAAGGGTCACAGAAGGTCTCGCTTTATTGTTAGGGCTTGCTTTGGTGGACTTGAACAAGCATTCATTGCTAGCGGCAGCGAAGATTCTCAGGTATACATATTTCCGGTTAACAACCATTTTGGATTTGCATTTTGGAACTAGGTTATCTGATTCCAGTTCACTAGAATTAGTGTTCTATGTTTGGACAAATATAATTTGCTTCTGATTGTCTTATTATGAGTCAAATAATCAGTTTTGTATTACTCATATACTCTGCTCTAAAGTATTTTAGATATATTACTCTTTGATCTGATGTCTCCTTTTTTAGTAAAAAGGCCTTTTTTTGGTCGCTTTACCCATTCATTCCTAAAATGAAGATAATTAATTAACATCCAAACAATTTATCTAAAGTTCATTTCATGTGTAGTGAAGATAGGTTTTATAAAATGAAAAAGTTGTTGATGTGGTTTGACATGACAAATTTATAGACGTTTACTAAGCTTTATCATAGTGGACCTGTCACTACTTTCAGATATCATTGAGCCAACAGCTATTTGGTTAAGGTGAAACGGCTGATGTATGATTTTCTAAAAATGGTTACAGGTTTATATATGGCACAGAGGATCAGGGGAGTTAATCCAGACACTAAGAGGCCATTCTAGTGCGGGTTTATTGTGTTAAGCTGGAATCCAGCAAAACCCTCATATATGAGGCGCATCTAGCAAGTGATGATCGTTCAATATATCGCCTATGGGGCTGAAAAACAATTACATTCACTAACAAGAAGGTAAAGAGAAAACGCATCAGAAAATGGCAATCACTATTGCAATGGAGGAAACAATTTGAATGACTTGTTTTCTGTGTAAATACATGACTTTCTTTCCCATCAACCGGATATATGTAAATTGAAATGATGAATCTAAATGCATTTCTATCATCCTAATACAGCTTTTATTATTGCTTACGTTGCAATGTCTTCTCCACTAGAATATTTTAGCTTACAAAATATGAACACATGGAAATATTGCAGTGATTTTGTTTACCTTCTAGTAAGCTCTCATTGTTTTTGTATTTCTTATGGGATAAATAATATATTAGTTAAAATCACCTATTTGAATATAGGGGTTAAACGAGGGGCCAGAGACTGACAAACCGTGGCACGTTGCCTGCTTCGAGCCTTGTGTTTTTAACTAAAGCTGGTGGGAGTACAAACTCGAGGTCAGCTTTTTATACAATGACAATAAACAAATTTAAACTCAATACGAGGTTTGGCTGTGATTAAACGCTTGGGCTTTACTGTAATTTGTTAATTTGAGCTTATTTATGATAAAAGGTAACTAAAAAAACAGAATATACATACGTACACACACCCTCTATATACAGTAATAATATTTGCTCAAATGCAAGTGTGTCTAGACACGTGAGTCCTACTTTACTGCTTGTGAACTTTGGACTCGAACATGTATTTGTTAAATTACAGTCCTAAGTTAGGCTTAGCGGCTCAGTGTCAGGCTTTTTAGTTTATATTGATCAAATTCCGTGTAGACGCGTGAGCTCTATTTACACCCTAGAGACAACATATTCTTCTTAGACAGAGGCCTGAATAGTGGGGTGAACAATTGGATAACAATGGTCAAGTCACCTTGACTTCCATGGAGCCGGATGGTCTTTACATGAAATATGAACATACTTTCTCCTGAATTCATATTGACCAAGGCATTAGTGCCGGCAGGGCTTACTCCTCATCACTGGTTCTCTAAACACCGAACTACTGCAATCATGGATAATTCCAGCTACACTCTAGAGCCTAATAATACGATGGTCACCATGCCTAGGTTTGGATCTCCGACATCCGAACACTATGTCCTCAATTGTAGAAGATATTGAAACTCTGGATCCTAGTTGCTCAAGGGTTGGCAAAGAGGTTGGAATAAGTTTTTAAAAGTGGAAATTGGATTTTCTCTAGCATCATTCATTACAAGATTTGTTGAAATCAGAAGAAAACTTATTAATAAGAATTGAACCGTACCCTTCCATAGCATTAAATATGAGATTAAAACATCTAGAATACATATACGCGTATAGAAAATGTATACACAACCGCAAATTAAAAATATATACGAGTATATATATATATGATGTCTTGTTAGATACAACAAGCACAAGCTATGACTTATCCATGGAAGAAAATCAGTTGATATCGTCTTATCTTTAAACACCAACAATGAGATGTTATTTAGGCATTGGACCAATTGTCAAACCCGATCTTTTTGAACTACTCGGGTGAATTCAATCAATTCGTTCTCTCATCCTTCTCTCTGCGATCAATTGAACTTAACACAACCTCCAAACTTCACCCTTATATGAAAAGAAATAACCGGTTTCTCTAACTCGACTTTAGAGCCAAACATCTGAAGGCCCCTTGTTAACCTCCAAAACTTTCAAAAGCTCAGTACTACAAAACTTCATAATCTTTTAAAATCTCACCACCGTTGCAGCGTGGCTTTTTGAGTGACTTGTTTCGTGACGTTGGTTTAGTGCGAGCAGTGTCTTGTGTTTTTTATTTATAGCATATATGTTTCTTTGATACTAATTTAAGGTTTTGACGATGAGGCTTTTTGAGGCAATTTTTTGATAAGTGAGGTCATATATTATGTTAGACTAGGCAGATTGACATTATCCAATCAATCATTAGTTGTCAAATTGATTAGTCAATCAATTAGTTGTCAATCATTATCTTGTCAAGCATTAATTAGTTGTCTATCCCACAGTCTTGTACCCTTATAAATTGTAACGTATGATTACTGGAATGAACACACAACGTTTCACTATTCCTCATGGTATCAGGACCTAATCGATCCTAAATCCCAACCCAGAAACACTAACCTTCATCACAAAAATAGTTGTCATCCGGTCATCGGCAACTCGCCGATGATTCAGAGGGATCCCAAACGTACCTTTTTCTTTTTTATGCTATTAGCTGTAATACAAATAAATCAAAGCGCCGTTTTATCAGCGCAACATAACACCGCCGCCACCGCTGCTATACCACTATCGTTTCCGTTTATTTTTTTTCACGATCCCATCTTTCTACCTCTTATCCACACAACCGTAATTTGTGTTGGTGATTTGTGCTAAGGTCACAAATCCACACAATCGTGATTTGTGTTGGTGATTTGTGCGTAGGTCATAAATCCACACAATCTTGATTTGAGATGAGTTTGGTTGAAAGCTCTTTGGGAGGATTTGATCTTTAGTTTCTTGGATGAAGGAAAAACAAGGGAGGTGTGTATTTTGGAAAAGAGGGTTGCTTTATTTGTGGGTTAATCTTTATCTTCATGCTTTATCACCATTAATGGTTGTGGGAAGTTTGTACTAGGGAGAAAGAGATAAATTTTTGGTGCCGACAAAATAAATTGTGGAGGGTGAAAAATGTTTTTTTTTGGGGTAAGGGGGAGAAAAAGAGAAGAAATCCAGTCCGAGCTTTCGCGTTTTCGTCGGTCGGATTGCGGAGAAGTGTTAGCTTAGCAGATTGACATTATCCAATCAATCATTAGTTGTTAAATTGATTAGTCAATCAATTAGTTGTCAATCATTATCTTGTCAAGCATTAATTAATTGTCTACCACAGTCTTGTACCCTTATAAATTGTAACGTATGATTACTGGAATGAACACACAACGTTTCACCATTCCTCAATTATGAAATGGCAATTGTGTTACAGTTTTATTAATTTGAATACACTTCGGATGACATCAAAAGAAAACAAAAGAGAAAATTTGTCCAAATCACAAACATAGAATAATATTATGCCCACATTGTATTCAAATTACTTAAATGACAACGTTGAAGTTTAGTATATATTTTATGCGAATTGATTTGTATTTTTTTAAAACTAATTATCAAGTTTTAAATTTATAAAACTCGTTCATCTATGGTCTACAACACACTAAGGGGCAGAGAATCCGATCGTGTGTAGTGTAGTATTGGTAAATCCGAAGTCGTCCCAAAAGCTAAATATTTAGGTTTATAATCTAAATTAATTGTCACAATTTTGAAAGTTGTTTTAATTTTGAAATGCAATAAGAATAAATGCGACAATGAAATGGAAATGTAATTGAGGGAGAAATGCGTACTAGCCTAGCTAGTACTCTATTAGTGTTAAAATGATATTTCCTAGTGCAATGTCTAATTCCTATTTATTATGGTGGTTCTAATATCATTAGGCCCGAGTTGTAATCACAACCTATCATATACTTCATATGATCTCAATCATGTTGCTCATAAAAATCAGGCATCTAGGTTGTAGTCATATAACCCCAACTATACTAAAAACTTTTTTAAATGTCGACAATCTCACTACTCGACATTAAACCCTCCTAAAAGGATTTCTCGCGCTTTATAAGTGACTAATCTAATGCAGTAATTGTGTATTGAGCAACCCCTACATTTCGAAATAAATGTCATCCTATCTCTGTAACCTAATATACTATCTTTCAAATGTTCACGCCTACCCAATAGCTCATCTATTCCATTTTCTAGTTATTAGACCCAAATTAATTCACAGATCTCAATCAATATTTGTTCCTCCATCATTTTTTTTGTTTTTTTTCTTATCTTCAGGTTTGTTCTGAGAGATAATAGAATTTGATATTGATTGGATTGATTGCTTGATTATAATTGATAATAGCCAACCTATATATAGGATACAAAGGAAGCTTTTAGACTATGGGCTCAGGCCAATGGGCCGATTACACTAAATATACAATATATACTTTAATACGCCCCCGCAGTTGGAGCGGGAGATTTGCGGATGCTCAAACTGGATCTAAAATCAGTAAACAACGGGTACGGGAGTCCATCTGCGTACTGAAATCGAGAAGGGACATGAAGAACTCGAACATGACATGCTGTTACTTTGTCACGAACAAAATGAATGTCAATCTCTATATGTTTGGTGCGTTGATGTTGCATCGGGTTTGCAGACATGTATACGATTCACGGAGCGTGATCGTCTCATTGTGAATTGAATTTATGGTTGTTTGGGTATTTTATTTTGTTCATATTTTAGTGACAATGAAAATGATAGTATAATTTTATGTGTGTACGTATTTTTATGTATATGTATACGTATTTGTATCTTTAAGTGTTAGTAGTTAGTAAAATTAAAAGTTTAATTTAGAAAATATAGAAATTAGAACTTAGTTTTATTAAGTTAGTAAAATAAAATTAGAAATAAAATATATTTATAGTCATTTAATCTAGTTTTAATTTAAAAGGTTTAAAAGGTAGAAAAAAGAGTTTTTAATAAAAAAAATTCCAAATTAAGGGTTGAATATGTAAATAATAAAATAGAAAAAAAATATAAAAATATATATAGGGGTGTTAGTCGACCGGTTATGTAGAAAAAAAGGAAACAAAGTTTTAAACCAAATCAAATTCTAATTAGTATTTATCTCAAACTCTTTTGCAAACCCTATAAATACAAACTCTTTTCCCCCCTCTTCCCTTGTGTGGCCGGTTAAACCCAAGAAGAAAGAAAAAAAAAGTTTTTTTATTAAGAACAAGTTGGTGATCTTGTGTATCAAGATCAAGGTTTTAGGTATGTTTTTTAAACCCTTTTAATTAATCTTTTTTAGTTTTCTTGTAACAATTAAGTGATGGAATTAGGGTTTATTTATATTCTCTGTAAATTAATGATGTTAGACAAATCAGAGGTGATTAGGGATGAATTATAAGCGTTTTGGTGTAATCGGTTAGGTCTAGAACGCGTTGGAATAGGAATTAGGTTTGAGCAGAATTTTAGGTCATATTGTTCGATTGATATCTCAATGATGGTAACTTGTTTTATTATCAATCTTATGTCCATCGATAAGTTCAGAGAGTCTAGTTTTCAAAAAGTCCGGCCACGATCGATTTCGAGGCCGGGAAGTTGGTCTAATGATTTTTGTAAGAAAAGTTGTCAAAACAGTAATTTCGGGTCATATTTAGGTCTGATTTCGGGGAGTAAAACCCCTACTTAAAATTCAAATTAGGGTTAGCAAAAAATCAGAGGTCATATTTTAGGTGTCTATTAACTCCAGTTCGAAAGGCTAGCGCTAAAACATTTTCTAAGTATTTTTAAGGACGTCAAACTTTTTTGGTGTGCGTTCAGGTCCGAATCTAAGTACTTTGTAATGATGGATTTTTATAAAATAGTTCCACTTAATATTATTTTTTCTAAAACATCACAGTAGCTCACAACTCATTGGGGAGCTAGGGAATGTAAGGAGAACCATCAATTAGGTGTTTTAGTATTTTATTTGTGGTCATAAACTGACTACAAAATTCAGCCAGAAACTATGAAATAAAACTCCAAAGGAATGAATTTGCTCCGCATTGACTGCCCCAACGAGAAGGCAACATGAATGGTTGGTTGATTGAAGATGAGGATGAGCCTCTAGGGTATGAAGCATCCGATAAGGAGGTAGACTCGGATCTTGAGTCCATCGCAAGAAGCAAGCCTAAGCGTAAGAAGTTGAAGAAGACAGCTAAAGCTATTCCCGACTACACGTTCCGCGACTGTCCGTATTGTTCTAAGTGTTGATATGTTTTAGTTTGTTTTCTTTTCCTTTTGAAGTTTGGAGCCATGTTTAGGAATGTTATTTTCAACTCTTGGATTTTAAGTATTTTAATATAATAAAAGTGATTATTGGGTTATTCCTATATGTGATTAGTTGTTTTCATTTGAGTTAGGTGTTATGTGGTGTGTTTATTTCATGAAGTGTCGTCATACGAGGGAGTACAACTGTGAAAGGGGACATCTATAATTATGGTGGCCAACATAATTATACATGCGCCACAACACAAGTGGACTTGCAAGTATGATTACATGGATTAATGTTGATACGTTGTATGATGGTTATACTTGTATGTATATGGTTATGGTAGAGTATGATAAGATCATGGGATTAGAAATCCTTATTATATCGTCTAATGTATATAAATTTTATCTTATATAGAAATGGCTCCATCCCGTCGAAGCGGTCCTAGCAATGAGGAGAACCCCGACATTACTACTATTATCGCGCAACAATTGCAAAACATCCTTCCTCAGATCGTCACCCAAGTAACTAACAATGTGAACAATGCTAATGGTAGAAATCTTAGGAATGGTGGAAACAATGGCTGTACCTACAAAGGGTTCATGGCATGCAATCCCAAAGAGTATGATGGAAAGGGAGGTGCGATAGCACTTACCCGATGGATCGAGAAGATGGAGAATGTAATTGACAATAGTGGGTGTGCTGAGAATCAAAAGGTGAAGTATGTTGCTAGCTCATTTGTGAACAAGGCTTTGACTTAGTGGAACACCCAAGTTCAAGCAAGAGGTCGCGAAGCTGCAATAGGTATGTCATGGACAGATTTTAAGGCGTTGCTTGTAGAGGAGTTATGTCCTAGCAATGAAATGGAGAAGTTGGAAACTGAGTTTTGCAATCATAAGATGGTAGGATCCAATCATGCCGGCTATACAGATCGGTTTCATGAATTGGCCAAGTTGGTCCCGCATCTAGTTACTCCTGAGTCATCACGCATCAAGAGGTACATAGCTGGTTTATCTCCTGAGATTCGAGGAATGCTCCGAGCGACCCAACCAACCACAATCCAGAGTGCAATTCTTAGAGCTGGGATACTTACTGATGAGGCAGTTAGCTGTGGTACATTGACTAAGGGTAATGAGAAAAGAAAGGGAGTGGAAGAGACAAGCAAGCAAGGAGGTTGGGGAAATGATAATAAGAAGGCATATGATTCAAAAATACAAAAAATATGCGATATCTCCCATATGGCTCCTGGAGGAAGCACATCAGCCGGACGACATGGTACGAAACAATGAACAAGTGCAACAAGTTATGAGGTGGATCAGATCATCACAAGCGCATCAAAACCTTCGACACGATTTGATCGAACACTTGTCTCGTAATGTTTAGTTTTAGCTTTATTTGTAATATTTTTTAATATTTGAAGTCTATGTAATGTTTTTAATTTATGAATAAAAGTTTTTAATTTAGTTTACGTTTTTATTAATTTCGTACGTTTACGTTAATATTACATTGTTAGTTTATGAATAAAAGTATTTAAATAAAAAAATTTGTGACTAAGGTGAGTTTTAGTTGAAAGGCGAGTTGTTATTACGGTTGAAAAATGAGTTGTATTGAGTTTTAAAGTTGAAGAGAGAAAGCGCATGAGTTGTTGTGAGTTTTAAAGTATTTTTAAAGTTGGAGAGAGAAAGCCATGATGTGACGCTGCGTCAGATGATTGGCTTCCTTTTAACCGGTCATCCTAAGGTACCAATAAAGTGGCATAGCTGAATATCTCATAACAACTCATTCGCTAGTCGCGTAGGGCGACCGGGCCACGCCGAGTCAGAAAGGCTTTGATGACTTAAGGTTCTGTTGCCATAAAAGAATGACGATTTGCTTTACAGAAAATACCAAAAATATAGATGCAAGAATAGAAGCAAAGAAACATAAAGAAGACATGATCAACTGCATAAAAAGTGTTTTAAACTTCAAATAGCATAATACGTGAAAACGATAATCCAACTCTCGATCTGCCTAGAAACATCAACTCCTCGATATGAGCAACATTTTTGTACAGTCACAAAACTACCTCACCTTTCCCTTTTCCATCATCTTTACACCACCGCCCTTGACATCGTCATCAATTATACTGCATCTGCACCAGCATCAGGAACAACCCCCGAGCCTCTCAGATTCTTTCTTATATATAAGTAACTCTATGTATAAACCTTAAAAAGCTACAGAATGTATAGTTTATCAAGTGGGCCCACCATTAAGTAACGAAAACATACCACTTTTTTGAAGATTTGTAATCGTCGCTATCAAGTCTTAAAAAAACATTGTATCAGCAGAACATTGATACTTGTCAGCTCAGCTTTCAGGTTTAGCCCCATACACAATAACCATATCCTTTAGCATTCCGCAAATACTTAAGAAAAAGTTTTCACAGCAAGTCCATGAATCTCACCAGGATTTTGCTAAAAACGACTACACAAATTTTGCGTAAAGGCAACATCAGGTCTAGTACATCTGACCGCATACATGATTAAACCTATAGCCGAAGCATAAGGAACTCTTTCCCCAATACTTGTAAACCTCACTAGGTTGTTTAGCACATTGAGACTTTTTTATAGTCAGCTTTCCATCATTGGAGAATACCCCTTCTGAGTTTTCCATCCAAATTTCTTTAGAATTTTTCATCCAGAAAGCCCTTTGACTAAGAGCAATTAAAACGCTTAGATCTATACGTAATGATCTTGAGTTCCCCAAGGATGTATGTTGCTGTCTCCTAAGTTCTTTCAAAGAATAATACTTACTAAGCAGGATTTAACTTCATGCAACTTGTAAACTTTATTTTGTTCATGCGTAATATGTCCATCGACATCAAGATTAGGAATGCAACACTACTCCTACTACTTTTGAGATATACCATATGACTCCATCGGGATTTTTGAGTAAAACCATCTTCCTTGATTTCTACGTCAAACCATTTAATCCAACTCTAGATGCTCTCTTATAATCCATAAATAGAACGTTGAGTGTTTTACAAACTTTGTTGGGAAATAAATGTTTCAATCCACAAACCCCACCAGGTTGCACATATTATACGTCCTTCCAGCTTAGGTGACCATTTAGAAAAGGCGATTTAGACTATCCATAATTTGCCAAATCTCATAGTCATAGAACGTGGTTATGGCTAAAAGAATCCTTATATCGCTAATGTCTGCAACAAAAGAGAAGGTTTTCCCATAATCTACACCGTAGGTTTGGGTATAGCCTTTTGCTACCAAAGAGCCTTTTTAAAGGTGTGTACATTTCCATCATGTCATCTACCTTCTTGAAAAGCCATTTACCTCCCAACATTCGACATTAGGAGGAAGCTCACTAGAATTCCAGAACCTTTGATTATCTTTCATGGATTGCATTTTCGTATTCATAGCTTCAAGCCATTTATCATATCATGGATATATGCAGGCTTTCTAATTAGGAAGTTTAGTTAAAGATCACCCTAAAATTCATACTCATCAACATCAACACATAAACCATATCTATCTGATGCTTGAGGTATCCTTGCGGATCTACGACCAAGAACTTTAACATTTTATGGCTCGACCTCCATGAGTACGACCTCATTATGTTCGTTGCTAGTATTTTTAAAAGGTTGTGTATCTTCTTCTTGAATTAATTCAGTTTCCTTATCGTTCACTCCCACTCAATTTTGAGAGTCCATGACTCACTCGCTTCCTTGTACTATAGGTTATTTCCTTTGGTAACCTACAAAGATACACTTAAATGAGATACACTTAATAGATATAGATCAAGTTTTTGTCAGTGCGTCTCATTTTTTTTTTTTTTTTTCACGAGTGCCTCATAACCCCAAAAACCTTAAGTAGACAACTTGGTAGCTTTCCATGTCATATTTCATAGGCGTTCCTTTTCAACTTCTTGGTTGAACCATATTAGAAGCGAGCTGCAACTCAAGAGCGATATCCCCAAAAGGATTTGGCAGAGCTGTTTAGATTTCATCTAATCGAACCATATCAAGTAAAGTTTGAAGTCTTCCTCTCAAACACACTTCGTTATATTGTGGTGTATAGAGGTGGAGTGAATTGGGTAACAAAAACCACAACCTTCATGTGATTAAAACAAATTTATGACTCATTGCATCTCCTTCTCCGATCGATCAAATACCTTTTTACTTTTTACCGAGTTTATTTTTCAACTTTTTATTTTGAAAGACTTAAATGTTTCAAATACCTCATGTTTTATGTTTCAATCAAGTAACATAAACCATAAAGCATGACGGCTGAAATTTCATTTGTAAAAGGTGATGAAGTAACAGCACCCTCTCTTGACATAGTTTTCTAAAAGGGCCATAATACATCCCAGTGTTATAAGTCCTGATAGGCCTCTTAGCCTTTCCACTTGATGTGAGGAAAAGCTATAGCGAGCCCATCTTCCCAATAATGCAAGAACTTACATTTCCTCAAGTGATTCATTGTGAGTGATTGAAGATCCCCATTCACAATTAAGCTTTTGTCCATAGCGTTTTCGTTGTTTTATATTTCCAAGACCGACAATGCCATCGATAAAAATAAGAGTCCAAAGAATATTTGACTCGTTTGTTGCTACATTAAAAGTAGAACTAACATTTATGATAAAGATTATGCATATTATTCATAAATGCCATCATGTGAAATGCATTAAAAATAAAACACATTAATCTTTTGAAACAGAAATCCATAATTCGTAAATGTATGAATAAACCGATTATCCAACCAACCCCGAAATTGAAATAGCACCCAGTTAATAGTAAAAGCGAAAAATGGCAGTTGTGTAATTACAATTATTAAAACCATTAAAAGAATTAAATCAAAACTTCTAATCGCTTCAACAGCTGCACCGCATTTCATTGCACATGTACAACTTAAAGTTCCATGTTTTCACTCGCTGCTTCTTTCTAAAGACCCTGCAAGGTATTACATCTAGAAACCACAACCTATCATATACCCAAGTCTTAATTATGGAAAAGCATAGAAGTTTTATATAGTGAAGATCATCTAAAGTACTAGCCATTGCTAGCCCCCTTCCTTTTTCTTTTAACTCCGCTTGGTAGGCAATGAACAGTTCCTCCTCCAATGACCCACCTCTTGTATGTGGCAATATAGAGTCTTTGCCGGATTATCTTCTCCTTAGGCGAAGTGAGATCTTGGGCCTTTAGGAGCTAAAACAACTTATTCTTTCCTTTCCCTTTCCCTTGCCCCTCGCGTTTCCTTTAGTCCTTCTGATCTTACCCTCCCATATGCTAACACAGCGAGGTTTTCAGCTTATTTTGGAATACCTTTCTCATAGGAGTTTCAGCATAGCATGCAATTCAGCAACGTCTTCCCTCATGCCTATGCATGTTTATAGTTTTCTGAAACGAACTGATCATAGTCCTTGTTGAGAGAATTCAAAATAAGACTCACACGAAGTTCATGTGGCATTGCATAGCCTAGGCGTTCCAAAGCATCCAAGTAGCTCTTCATCTTCTTCAAGAAATAGGAGCTTAGTGACTGACCTTCCTCCCTATTACAGCGGGAATGCTTTTAACTGTTTCAAACCGTTTCCTGTTTAGCTGCTCTCAAGACATAGTTTTCAAGTTCTTTTAACATGTCATATGCATTAATTCTCTAATGTCCCCATTTGCAGGTCCCTGGAGGCAATACTCGACATCATAAGACCGCATGCAACCATCTTGCTCAAGATTGACAGTCTCATAGTTCTTGTCAATAGTGTCAGGGTCAGCAGTTTCAGGATCAGGAGCGGGTCTAGTACACTGTTCCACAAACTTCATCTTATTCTCATACCTGAGAACAATTCGCAGATTGCGATACCAGTTTGTGAAATTCGAACCAGTGAGTCTCTCCGCCGGGAGAATCGACCTGATAGTCGTATTGTTTGTGTTTTAGGCAGTAGTAGCCATCTACAAAACTATCAAAAGTTCAGAAAATATTAGTATTTTCGATAATAATCTCTTATAAAATTAACTACCCATGTTTATACATAAATAAATAATAATTTTACCAAGAGTCTAAGATCCAACTTTGACGTTGTACCATTAATGCAGTTGATCTACTAGAAATGATATAACTCAAAAAGGTAATCAATGTCTGATAATTGCCAACATGTGCAACTCTTAGCCTTTATGAGGCACAAGACATCATAATCCAGAATTACAATGTCAAGTAGCATGTTTAACCCCATCTATTGCTATCGGGTAGAAGTTCTGAACGACATACTTGATTTAAGTCGTCCAATACAAAATCAGTAATTTTACAATCTGAGGTCTTACCATACGATGGTTATATTACCTTGTTTGTAAAATTTACTTAAAAATGTTTTAAAGTAAAAATTACAACTCAAGTGATTTCATACTTGGATTTCAATTGACTTATTTTTCGGTAGAAGTTTTTGATAAAAAATGTTACCAAAATTTGTGTATAAAGAAAAATGCATAACAACCTTTAAACCAGTTTCATTTTAGTTTTAAAACTTCTATAAAATATATTTTCCCTAACAATTTTATAAAATCACATGGCCCATTTATAAAATAGTTGCCTTGATTTTACAACATTTTTAAGTATAAGTAACTTACTAACGGATAAGGTTAATTCCCTATGGGAAAATAATCAAATCCTTAGTAACGATTGTTTACATACTTAAATATGTTTTAGAACAGAGATCATCTTCATAGGTGTTTGATCTCTGCCTTCTTGACTTAGATTTCCAGTGACCCCCTTCACTATCTTCACTTTCTGAATATTGGCTAGTCGTACGAGATGGTGTTCCCTTTTGTTGACGCCTTCTTGCTTCTACTTCAGTTCTTTTTGCTTGGGGACTCCGTTGACGACTATCAGGACGTGCGGATGTAGCTGGCTCCTTTCTTCCCAACCTATTAAACACGCCTCCTTCTTTCCGTGGCCGGAGCCGCGGTGAAGGGGATCTGTACTTCTTAAGCCTTTTGAAAACACTGGCGTGTGGTGATGGGCTTCGGGAATACCTGCCTCCGTGCCTTCTTCTGGGTTCTGTTCGGGCAGTTGGTGTCTTGGATTCAGAGTAGTGCGATTCTTCACGGCTTCTTATCTTAATTCCGGACTCTTCGCCATAGATCAGTCGTGCTTTCACCGCGTTGAGTTTGTCTTTCTGCTCTTTTTCTTTTTGCATCTTTTCGGCGATGAGCGGCAAGAGTTGGTGATAATTTTTGTCGCACATTTCCCTAAGAACCTCGTCAGACATAGGTTCCTCAAGACCCTGGGGACCATTCCTTCCCCTAGTGTTCCTCACGACGGACGTGGGATTGTTTGTTATTTGTTTGTGAGTGCTCATGGTGAGTTTTTTAGAGTATCGTGGTTGCGTTCGGGTCCCACGAATGGCGTCACTTGTTAGTACAAAATTCGTGTCGGGTTTAGTAGTGTCAAAGTCCTTTGTCGGGTCGGGCCTCCAAATGACTTGAATGCTTGATCTTGTACTAGAGCAAGAGAAGTGATGATTTTCTGCACAATTAAAAGTAAACCGTTAGCCTTACCGTGGGGACGAACCCCACGATTAGACTCCGGTGTAAGAGTAAGTATTCATATTGTCAGAGTATATGTCAGAGAGAATAAGAATAATTGTGTACCTTTTAGGATGTATTGTGACCCCTATTTATAGGTGTCTAGTACTAGGGTTTCCTAGTATTTTGGTTACTTTAGTAGTGGCCGGAGTGGGTCCCTTGTCGGGCAAGGGTCCGCGACAATCATGTTGAACGGACGCAGATGTCCTGCGGACGGATCGTCTTATAGGTGGATCCGCGGACGGATCATCTACAAGTGGATCCGCAGATGGATCGCTAGGTTCGGGGCCGAAGCCCACGTGAGATTGGGCTTTACCATGGCCTGTTATTGATAGGTTTAGCCAAAAATCCCAAGTGATAATGTGGCCCAAGCCCAGAGGCTTGGTACACCCATTATACGTCATCAGTAATGGACTAAATCTTGTTGCAATCACTTGAAACGGAAACAAACTGAAAGAGTAAAAGAAAGAAATAGGGGAACATTCTTATACCTCATGAAGTGAAAAGGAAGAAGACTACTCTTATTTTTTCTGTGTTTTATGATTTTATATAAAAGCCCCTTAAGTATTTAAGTATTTACAAAAATAATTTACACACATAATGGAACTTGATATTTTCATACAAGAAGTTGATTACGTTATTAAGGACTAGACCATGATTACACATAGGTAGTGTATTTATATCATTATGTCATGATACATTTTTAGTACAGATTGTTTTTTTAACGGCAACTTTATTAAGAAGAGAAAACTAGCAAGGAGCTAGAAGGTTACAAAGAAATCTAAAAAGGGTGTTGAAGCCAACTATCCCAAGAAAACGAACTTTTACATCTAGAGTTACACCAAAGAAAAGAGAGAGCAACAATATCATCAAAAAACGTATCTTTTTTAGGCTTCTTATCCGCGAACAACAATTGATTCCTGAAAATCCAAAGACACCACCATGTGACATAAAAAACACCTTCCAACATACGTTTAACTTTGGACCCCAACCTAATAGAAAAGAACCAGGAAAGCCAATCTGAATAAGAGCCGATAGACGAACAACCTATATTCCACCAACGACAAACAAGCCGATACACGTCTGAAGCCATAGAGCAACTAAAAAGAAGATGAGAAAGATCCTCAGGGGTAGAGTCACAAACCGGGCAGGAAGATGAAGAAACAGTAACACCTCGACTAATCAAGTTCAATCTCATCGGCAATCTATCAAGAGAGACCTTCCAAGCGAGCACATTGATTTTAGACGGAACTAACTTGACCCACCTCGTAGCATGATCCTCCTTAGGGAGAAAGTGGGCGTCTAATAAATTGCGGACGTCTTTAACACAAAACTCTCCACACCCATTAAGATCCCAATACCAACGATCAGCAGAATTAGACAAAATTGTGGGACCAACAAGCTCCTAGAGTTTAGCAAACTGGGAATTTTTAGCCCCTCCTTTGACCTGACGACGAAACGAGGAGACAATAGAATCCTGAAATTTAGAAGCAACAAAACATACCTTGTTTGTTTCCAGCGCAAAGACACGTGGAAAACGCAACCTAAGTTTTACATCTCCAATCCAAACGTCATTCCAGAAACTTGTATTCATCCCGTTACCAATGCGTCTTTTACAATGAGAAATCAAGTCAACACCTTGAGATTTTAGAACATCCACTTCACGAACAATAGAACCCCATATCGAAGAAGTAACAGATGAAGATGCCTGAATGTAGGAACCGTGCATAGCAGAGATGAAACGGAACCATAAAGTGTTATCTTTGGATAGGAACCTCCACATCCATTTGAAGAGTAACGCCCTATTCAAAGAAAAAAAACTTGAAACACCTAAACCACCATACTTTTTAGCCGTAAGCACTTTAGACCACTTAACCCACGCGATCTTTTTTTCAACACCAAGGATCCCATTAAAGAAATTTCTACGAATAGATTCCATCGAGCACAACACGTTTTTAGGAACTTTAAATAAGGACATCCAATATATACGAGTGGAACCTAAAACTGATTTGAGTAAAGTAAGACGGCCCTCTATTGAAAGGGTTTTAAGCTTCCATTTAGAGAGACGGGATTTAAGATTACAGATAACCTCATCCCATGCCTTCACCATCGACATAGAACCACCAACCATGACTCCTAAATATTTAAAAGGAATATTCATTACAGAACAACTAATTTTAGAAGCAGCAGCAGCCGTGATAACATTAGAAACGCCCACACCTAACAGGTGACTTTTTTTTATGTTAATTGACAACCCAGAGAGTAAGGAGAAACAACGACGGACATGCATGATGCAGTTTAAGTTATCGTTAGACCACTATCCAACGAAAAATGCATCATCCGCATAAAAAGGTGAGAAATCTTAAAGGAGTTTCCAATGTTAATACCTCTAAAGATGTCCGCCTCAACAACACGAGTGAAAGACAAGTGAAGAGATTCCATAACAAGAATAAAAAGGAACGGAGCCAAAGGATCGCCTTGCTTCAAGCCACAATGGAACTCAAATTCAGAAGTCGGACTACCATTAATTAGAATAGAAGCCATACCAGAAGATAAGCTACCACGAATCCAAGCACGCCATTTAACCCCGAAACCAAAAGCATGAAGAACCTCATCCAAATAGTCCCATCTAATCGAATCGTAAGCTTTAGCAAAATCAACTTTGAAAACCATGGCCTGTTTCTTCTTACATTTACACCAAGACAACAGCTCATTAATAATGAAAGGGCCATCAAGAATTTGACGTTTGGGAAGGAAAGCGGTTTGAACGTCTGATATGAGATCAGAGATAACCATAGATAGACGCATAGCAAGGATCTTGGTAATAACCTTATAAAGACAACCAATTAAGCTGATAGGGCGAAAATCATTCACGAACTTCGGATCAGGAACCTTCGGTATAAGAGCTATGAAGGCCGAATTGCAACCCCTAGCAAATGAACAATGATCGAAAAACCAAACTACCGCTGCACAAAAATCAGGACCAATATCAACCCAAAACTTACGGAAGAATTCAAAAGTGAATCCATTAGGGCCAGGAGAATTGTTTTCTCCACAAGCCCAGACCGCTTTACGAATCTCATCACAAGTAACAGGGCTTTTCAATTCAACAGCACGATCAGAATCTAACCGATTTAGAAAAACAAAATTTAACTTACAATGGTTAGACGTCGGAGATCAAAATCTATCTACAAAATGAGCACGAAATTCATCCTTTACACGACTTGGGTCGTCCACCCATTCTCCATCAACCATAATTCCTCTAATAGCTAAAGTGGAACGTTTACGATTAGTAATACCGTGGAAGAACTTGGAATTCTCATCACCCTCAATCGCCCACTTAATCTTGTATTTGTTTCATCAGATTTGAACGGGAAAGAAGATTGTCATCAGATACATCTCCGTTATCTAACTAAATGTCGATACTAGTCAATTTAGATTTAATATCATTGAGACGACCTAGCTGATTTTGCTTGTGATCAGTAACCCATAGACGAATTGCATTTTTTAAGATTTGCAGCTTTTTTTAAAACGCACCATCCTGTTCCGATCAGATAGAACAGTGGACTTACAAGTGTTAGACACCATATGTTCAAAACCATTTAGATTAAACCAAGAATGATAAAACCGGAATGTGATAGCTCTATAATCAGTATCAACCTCCCGGAGTAGGATAGGACGATGATCCGAAACATGTCTATTTAAACAAATAGACGACAAGTGAGGAAATAATGAGATTAGACCTTCAAGCAAAAGGAATCTGTCCAACTTACTCATTTTACTAGCCGACAGATGTGACCAAGTAAAAGAATAACCACCCAACTGAATATCGATTAAGCCAGAATCAGAAATGAAATCATTAAACACGGCAGCCCCTTACTCATTAAAAGCAAACCCCATACGTTCATCTTCGCAATGAACCTCATTAAAATCTCCCATCACGATACATTCGCAACCCCAACGACTGATAAGCAGAGAAATATAGTTCCAAAGAAGTCTTTTCTCAGCAAGAGATTGAGGAGCGTAAATAGATATCACAAGAAGTTTGGTCTTATTAGGCTTCCAAGAACCATAAAGAACAAGAAAATTATCCGAAATGATGTGGTTTTCTTTAAGAAAGACCAAAGAATCCCACACGCACAAAAGGCCTCTTGAAAAACCAAGAGACTCACTAGAGACGTACTCAAAACAATAATTACCCCATAAGTATTTGACCTCCATATCAGAAGTATTTGACATCTTTGTTTCTTGAAGAGACAAGAAACTCACCCGGTGTTTGACAACTAACTCACGAATCCAAACTTTTTTGGCCTTGGATCCTAGGCCTTGGACGTTAAGGGACAAGTAATTCATCGGGGAACATCATTTACTCCATGAGATCGAATAATGCCTTCGATATCTTTTTCACACCCTTCCATAGAATATCCCATTGCTTTTCCTATTTTGATAATATCGTCCAAAACCACCAGAACTGACCCGCCCTTTTTCTGAACAACCAGAACCACGTTCATCAGATCCTAAAATGACATCAGTGTTATGAGAATCCATTACAACACGAGAACAAACAGATCTATTAGGAGACTTCGAAGGCTCCTTCCTATTAGATCCTTGCTCAATACCGTTATCCTCGGGGTTCATTGGCGTAAATCTAGGTGGATAAGGAATACTCTTGTCATCCTCTGAAATATCAGCTCCAACATCTTTTTTCCCCATGAGACCATAAATACCAAACGGATTACGTGAGTGCTCCTTTTCATTCACAGGTTGCTCAACCACATTGTCACCATCTAAATTGCCATCAACTTATCCAAAACAAGTATCAGGCACAGCCTCAATGTCACTTTCACTACCCGAATCAAAGTTCATATTGTTTTCACCTTTATGTACCTCTTCTCCATTTAAAGACTCATCATCCGAACACAAAGCAGCCTCTTTAACTTCATTAAACACCAGGGACCAAACGAAGAGCTCCTTAGCTCGAATCACAAATATCTTCCCACGAATAATGATCTTGAACTTTTCAACTATGTTATCTTCGAGCTTGGTTTTGATACAAATACGTTTACGAGCAAAAAAATCATCACTACTTTCTTCAAACTCCAACATCTCGCCCCATTTAGAGCAAATATTCGTCAAAGTTTTACGTGACCAAGCATGGAGAGGAACTCCTTCAATATCAACCCACACTATACGCTCATTAGCCACAAAATCCGGTTGAGCATTACAAACACGGTGGAACCATGATGAAACACCCACGTGTTGCAAAGTTTTTTTTTTATCTTAATCGATTCCAACTCCATCATAACCCATAAGCCTCCCATATAAGTCAGGTTTACATTCTGAAACCCCTCCTTCAAGAGAATGGAATGGAGGTTAGGAATCGAAGAGAACGACTTAACCTCACCCATAACGAACTTTTCTAAGACACGTTCCACAATACACGAATCATCGAGCACCATAGCAGGCGAAGGAGAAATATAAGGCCGTGGCTGGACAGAATCTTGCAAAACAGAAGCAAACGAAGGACCACTAGTACGAGCAGATTAGGAAGGAACCTTCTCACTATTGATAGTTCCCATCTTATTAATCTTGTTACCACCTATCATTTTGCCCTCTGCCCTCTGATTGAGAGCTCTTAGCCTCCGAACGCTTGAATCTAGCAACATTGGCTTGTAACTTATGTCTATTGATCCAAACTGTTTCCAAATTACCAACTAATCTTTGGATATCAAACACGTTTATGAAACGAACAAACCCGAAACGCTTACCGTTCTTCGCTCTCTTATTTGGGATAAATGAGTCAACCACATGACCATAAGCTTTGCAGGCGTGAAACAGCTCCTTCGCATTAGTCGATTCAGGAAAGTTAGTCACATAAATGTAAGTAGATATCTTGGCAACATCATCTTCTTTGGTTCTATAAACACCCATCAGAGTTACTAAGCCCGAATCTCATACAACCCAAAGCATAAATACTTGTAAATAAGCTCAAATTCATGAAATTTTTTAAAGCTTCAAAAAAACTCACGCTATAGCGCGCTATATGGCGCCTTATTGCACGCCACGCCTCAAGATGACGCCTTAGCCTGTTTCGTAACGTGGAAGCCACGCCTCGCGCTATATCGCCGCTATAGCGCGCTATGGCGCCGCTATTTAGAACCCTGCATAAAACACATTGTTTTGTATATTTTTTTTAGTTTTTCTTCATTTTCATTTATATTCGTGTTTACGTTCGTTTGATCTTTTGATGAATGAATATAAACGAACACCAGGGCCGCCCTAAATTTGTAAAACAATTTTGGCCCATGTGCGAAATTAGTCTTTCAAAAAACTTTTCGAGAATGAATGTTATATATTAAGTGTCACTATTTATTAGATATAATGTTATTAGTTATCTAAACATTCAACATATTGCTCATTTAAGATATTCTCATCTAAATATTTTTTTTAATGGAAAATATATGTGCCAATGCATATGAATGTTAACGACCCAATTTTTGGAGCCCCTAAAAATTTTAGTGCCCTGAGCGGTCGGCCACCTTGCACACCCTCAAAGACGATCCTGAAGAACACGATAACCTCATTTCTTACCGAACGAACATGAATAAAAAAAATTCGTCTATTAAAAAGTAAGAGGCCTTTAACCACTCTTATGAACCTCACAATTGATATTTTTTTTTATGTGTGAACATACACCATCGGTTCATACACATATATTCAATCATATCCATTTTAGTACTGTGCTTTATGATAGGTACAACAATGCTACAAAGTACAAAAGGGGACCATACGCGTTTACAATTCGCCATCACAAAGAACTTTCAATGATTGATTTGGATTATGTATTTGCTTTTTTTAACGACTAGTCTCTTGCGAAAAAAAACCTAGCAAACAGCTAGATAGAACAATTAATAAGATCGTTGATCCAATCTAACCAAGTCGGTTTTAGATATCTATGACAACGTGATAACTACGAGTATGTCATTTCTAGGAGGCGCGCTTTGTATTACAACAAACACCGGTTTCTAAATCCTCGAATTATCCATATAGGTAGGGGTGGCAATCGAGTTGTGTTCGTGTTGACCTGTTCGGGTTGACGAGTTGACGGGTTATCATAACCTCTACTTAAACACGACCCATTTATTAATCGTGTCAAAAACCTCAACCCTAACCCAGACCTGCATAACACATGTAACCAATTTGTGACCCGTTTAACCTGTTTAAGTAAATAGGTCAATCGATAAATAAGGTTGGTGGTTTGTCGATTTAACTAGTTTATATGCAAAAATGATATAAGGATCTATAAAATGATAAACATAAACAATTCTAATGATATATGAGTTATTATCGTAATTCACTCATATTCAGTACATAAATCCAAGCTATATATTTTATTTTTTTGACACTTATATATACTTAAACGAGTTCACGTGTTAATATGTTTAGTACTTACTAAACCCAACCCCAAGTAATAAGCATCTAATCCAATGACCTAATTAGCCAGGAGGTGGGATTAAACCAGGACTTATTTCTCAAAAGTGCTTCTTGAACGATCAACTGAACGTTTGCAGTGAGGGAGTGATACCATTGGAGCAATGCTCCTTTGGTATGAAAATGGTTAAATCTAACTCGACTTTATTCCGAATTATGAAGAATAAAAACACAAGGTCACCTCTCTAGTTTATATCAGAGGCGACGACAGGTGGGGGGCAAGGTGGACCCGTACCTCTCTAGGGAAAACGTTCTAGTGTAAAAAATTTAAAATATATGTCTACATTTGTAATTTGTCCTCCTTATGAGCCGATTTGTAATGTGGTTTCTATAAAACATTAAAGTTTGCTCCTTCGACCATAATTTTCTGGCTCCCCCGTGGTCTATATCATAAACATGGATTTTGATGTGAACTTGTTCTGGAATCTGGATTTACTACTAGAGAAAGTGACATCGGTATGCACATTGCTTACAGCATAAATTTTGGAGATTGGCAAGGATGTAATTTTTTTTTTGTGATAACCAATAAAGTCAAATAATAGTTATTATCTTGAACGAAAAAATTTCAATATAAATGATTAGAAAGCGAAACTTTGTCATTTATCGTTAGATTCTATTGACGAAAAGATTGACATGTCGATGATATTTTAGTCGAAGTAGATATTAAACACACAAGTTTACGTAATGTTGCTATAGTATAATCAGTTTTTATTTAGTGGCACGAGGCGGCGGTACAGTTGAAAAAAGTGGCGTTTTGGCACGAAAACGCAAAGGCCACAACAGACTTGGTGTTTTCGTGTCTCGCGCCGGTAGAGTCGGCCCAAATGGTCGTGCCAAACGCGAGACACTGTACCGTGTCTCGCGTTTTCGTGCATTAATTTTTTATTTTTACTTTTTATTTTAAATTTGAAATTGTAGATGGAAAGCAACGGCTAAAAATATTTATGGCTTCTAAACTAGCCCTTTTTTTTGTTTTTTTCCTTCATTTTTGACCATTTTCACACTATAAAAACCAAACACGTCTACCACTTTATACCATACTTTCTTAAAACTTCTATCTTTTTATACCATCACTTCCAATTATATAAAACTTCACCAAAATGAATCCCAACCAATGAATAAACAACTACTTCAACGAGCTACAAATACCGAATACACAATTACCTAATTCTTCCTCTTCGTCTAATCCAAATACTCCATCATCCGCAAACTCCATCACCTCTAATACCAATCAAATTCCGACATGCCCCAATATACCAAACCCATTCGCCAACTTCCAAGCCCCATCTCCAAACCCATTCTGAATTGTACTTCCGAGCAATTTTCTACATGGTTTTCACAAACGCAATCTTCTCAACAATTTCAACAATCACAACAATTTCAAAAATCACAACAATTCCAACAATCTCAACAATATCCTCAACATTCGTCTCAAGTACCACAACAATCGAATGAACCCGACGAGGGCGGCCCGTCACACAAACAAAGCCGAAAAAAATCCATGGCCAAGAAAAATACGGGTCTAAAAAATTATAGTCGGGAAAGAAAAACCGACCGCACCTTTTGGACACAAAAAAGAAATGAAGAATTGAAGATACTAACTTTAATTTCGACACTACGGGGATGAACCCGGTGGACGCGGCGAAGATCTAGGCTTTAAAAGACGCGGCCCGGGCTAAATATTTTATTTCTAAATTGTTGTCGCATTTTTTTATTTAAGTTTATGTTTTTTTTTAAGTTTATGTAATGTTTTTTAGTTATTAATGAAATTAGAATTTGAATTTTATAAAAAAAAAGCGGGGTCCCTATAACACCAGAAATGTTTGTGTTAACCAGAGAGCCTGTTTTTTGTGTTTTCGTGTATTTTGATATTATGGAAAAAAGTGATGACGTGACACCACTTTTGCACGACGACACAAGCACGACGGCTCTACTGTACCTGGAGCTCTTAGCATAACTATTGTCAAGTTGAGGCAAGAAAACCATTAAGAAAAACATATTGTTTAATATTTATCTTAAGGCTTAAATAGTACACGCGTTCGGGTCAATATAATTGAAAATATAATATATTGTTAAAGAAATGGTTAGTAGAGATTTTTTGTTTGAACGGCGGCATTATATTATAAGCAAGCTAGCAAAGAAAATAATTACATACGAGTATCAATAGGATTTCTAAGCCAATCTATCCATCTAAATCTAAACTTAGGGTTTCTAGATGAAATCCACAAGAAAGATTGATGGACTATGGAGTCCCAAATATTCGCCTTTTTCGGCTTAGAAGAAGAAAAAATCCAAGCATTGCGAAAGTTCCAGAGAGACCAAAACATAGTTGAGGCGATCCCTTCAAGGACAAGCCTAGCATGTTTCGACAACCGAGCAGAGTCCAACCAAGAGAACCAATCCGCAATATTAGAAAACCCCAGAAAATCCAACTGACACCACCTAGCCAAGAGACCCCAAAGAGCTTGGACCGTATTACACGAAAAGAATAAATGGTCTGCCTTGCATCTGTATAATTCTCTGACCTGTGCATCATCTTGCACTGTTGAGTCTGTCCTTAATGCTTTCTGTGTCCAACCAACTAGCATTCCAATGCTTTACCCCCCCCCCCACCCCATTATCAATCTTTACTCTATTGCGTCATGCATCTGTCTTTTATTAACCTTCTTTCATACTGTCTTTGTGAACGTGTTCTTTCAGCAATGGACTTCTTAACATTACCCAGGTGTTGGAGTAGTGTATCTCTGAAGTGTTGAACCTCGAGTCCAGTGTATTCAACAAAGTACGTTTCTGTCATTTGACTGTCATAATCCAATGTAAACTTTGAATTGATGAACTTCTGGAACTGGTCTGTCATTTGACCGTCATAATCCAATGTAGATTTTTCTTGAAATTCATCTTTGTCAAGTTGCTTTTGTAGTTGATCTACGTTAAGTAGCATTGTTCTTGTGAAGGTATCAACATCTTGACCAAAGATTGACATGAATTCCCGTCTGTATCATGTTCGCGTGAGATATTGCCTTTTAAGTCAGCTTTTGAAAGAACTTGAAGGTGTGAATGAAGAGATCGAAAATATGCCATGCATCTTTCTTTTGCTTTTGACATCTTGTATTTGATTGCATGCACATCTTTGGTTTCAAAATTCAAGCTGCATTCCTTTACTAATTTGCTGGATGCAGTCTCTGAATTACTGTCTTCTTTCTCAGAACAAGTGTTTTGTATGACAACAAAATCAACTTTCAAATAATCAAATTTCATTGTGGATTGGATGTGAATGTTCTTCTTGTGTTTGTATCAATTCTTTTGTTTCAACAATTGTGGAGTTCGTTGTTGATGAAGAATTAACTCAAGCATGTATTTCCTGAGGGAATCCATGTTAAAGATCATTGCATCGTAAAATGATTGAGCATCATATCTTGTATAATTCTGCATACGCGCTTTTAATTCTGAATTGAAAGCATTTTCAAACGTTGTTCTGAGATCAGTCAAAGTAGTTGTGCAATCAGTCCTAGAAAGTATATCTTTAGTAAGATGTTGTTCTAGTAAATCCAAGTCTTGAGAGAACGTTCTCTTGAAGATAGGCATCGTGCCATAATCTTGTAAAGTTTCTGAGAGAAACTTAAATAGAGACTTGATTTCTTTAAGACTGTGCATGCATCTACTTCTTGAAAGTTGTGTCTTCTCTTGAATGTTAGAATTTGAACACGAAGAAACTGTGACATTCTGAAGAACACTTGATGTTTGAGTTTGCAAATTGGTATTTGAATTTGACATTATGAATGATGTTGTTGTAAATGGATATCGGATCTTAAGTGTTATGAAGTGATTGATTGTGGTTTCAATATCGAATTAACTTCACGGGATTTTACAAATCTTTGATTAAAACCGAGAAAAGAGTCGTATCTTTCGCGGGATTTTACAAAATCAAGAGGAAACCGTGAATGAAAAATTAATTGACATTTCGAGTATGATTAAGTTGATTGTTGGTTTGATTGGTTGTGTTTGTTGTGTTGAGTAATTGTCCTTTTAGTCCGAATTAAAGTCTACAAATTCCAAAAAAACTGAAAAATGTCAATAAATCATAGTAAACGATGGTTTTGGGCCTCGAAAAATTTTTTCTCTTCGATTTGAGAGGTCACGGGCCTGAAACGGACTTACGGATCAAAAGTTATCGCATTTTTACTGAAACCCACCCCCCCCCCCCCCCCCCACCCCCCCCCCCCCCCCCCCCCCCCCACCCCCCCCCCCAAACCATTTCCTTTTACCATACAAGATTTCTAGACAAAAACGCAGTGCAAAATTTGTCAAAATACGCATCTGCAATCTTGGTTCAAATAAGCAATCAATAAATTAATTGGGCAGAGTAACATCTAGTCAAAATGCAATGATGGTCTTCAAAACGCAACCTGTAGACAAAACGCAATGACTTTAGTCAAAACGCAATGAATCTAATCAAAACGCAATGACTTTTATCAAAACGCAATGACTTTTGTCAAAACGCAATGACTGTTGTCAAAAAAAACAAAAAAAAAAAAAAAAAAAATTAAAAAATGCACGACTTTTGTCAAAAACGCAACGGGACATTGTCAAAACGCAACGACTTTTGTCAAAACGCAACGATTTTTGTCAAAACGCAACGACTTTTGTCAAAACGCAACGACTTTTGTCAAAACGCAATGACTTTTGTCAAAACGCAACGACGAACACTCCTTCAGTTAGGCAAAACGCAGCCAAGAAAAAATCTTCAAACTTTCTTGTAAGCTACGAAATGATGTTAAAACCACTTAGTAATGATGCAAGGAAGTGATCTAAGCCCAAAAGTACAAGTCTTTAACACATTTAACCACGAAACAAAGATCAAAGTTGATTTTTTTCTTTATTTCGAACCAAAAAAAAACAAACCAATAATCCCACGACATTCAATCACTAAACACCCCTTTAGCTCTGGTACCAGATGTTATCCCACTATTTTAATCCATTACACAACTATATTCTTTACCAAAATGCTAGAAAATAAGATGTTATCTTAGAGAGAGAAAGTAGAGAGAGAAACAAGAAAGGAATGTTAGATTAGAGAGAAAATGGGAAGTTACAAGTTATGGGAAAAATGCAACCAACACCCTTCACCAAGTGTGGTGAAGGGATTTTATACCCTAGCCTTCTAGCTTGGCACTTGGGCTTTCTAACGGGCCGGGCTTGGTTTAACTTGGGCTTTGAGCCCGAAACAAGGACAATATTAGATTACAATCCAAGCCCGTTGAACCCGACTAGCCTGATTACCAATACAAAGACCTAGTTTGACTTTCTAAGACCGATAACATTCTTGTTTGACTTAATATAATTAAGGCTAACAATCTCCCCCAATGTTGAGGTCTCTTTCTTCAAACTCCTCTGTATCACCGATGACATTGAAGATATGACGTTTAACGTTTATGCTTTGCCTTGTTATGGTCTTGTCTTGTTTGTAATGGCTTTGTTCATCCATGCTTTGTGATCTTAATTTTGAGCCTTTATCTTTTGACTTTGAATTCTTGAGATCGTTATCTTGCATCATCTCCTTGACTTGAATCATCTTGATTTGACTTCCTTGATCAACTTGTGCTCTTGACCAACATGCTCATACTTGTTACATTCTTGTTTGACATATGATTATAAGTCTAACAATCTCCCTAATTGATGATTCTTTATTTGACTTTGAGGCTCTTTGATGGTGGGGAAGGTTAGAATCAACTATCTTGACGTTGAATGATTGACTTTGAAAGCTTGAGTATGAGCATGTGGTTTATGAATCCGACTTTGGGAAGGAATGGAGGGCTGCAACACGTCGTCTTATCCTAAAATAAACAGTTAGCCAATAAAAGATGATATGGCTTTGTCCTTACATCTTGCTTCAGTTGCATTAAACCTCAGGTTTCTTCGTTTTACTAGTATAAATCTATACCTGTGATTAGGTAGATTCAAAGAATCTCCTCTGACAGGGTTTCAGCTCAAGGTAGGATCTTCTACACATATGTATTAGATTCACCATGCTTGCTAGTTCTTCATTTAACGAACGTCTCAAAGCAGACAACACGGTAAGAGTGATCAGATAGTTACTATCTTTTCTGTTAAGTCGTCAATTCATTTACTGGACCAAAATTGATATCCAGTTATCACAAGCTTGATTCATATAGAATCTTGCAAGTCACCTACCAAGAGCTTGTTTGATGTTGGCTCAAGCAGGATTTCCATCTTCACTGTGAATACTTAAGTATCACTCAGATGTTCTGGCAAGATCTCAAGGATAATGCGTAGGAGGGACCCCACTTTTTTTTTTTTATTCAGCTTGTGAACTTTATGGTGTTCAGACAAGTGTATTTTAAACATTGTGTCCTAATGAGATTCATTACTTTGATCTTTCTTGGCTCTAGACCGATTTGTGCACTTTTGGTTTTAGTAATCGGAGGCTGGAGCAGACTGCCACCTATTCAATATCAACAATCTCGGAGTGAGATGTCAATAGATAACGTGTGTATCTCCGTGACAAATGAGACAAGTTTCTTTTGAGAGAAACCCGAATGGCTGGGAAGGGTTGTGCATTGCATCACTGGGTCCATGATGTCGTCTTCATATCATACAAACATCTGTGTGATTTTATAGATTATGTATTGACCCGGTTTCTGCCTAAGGTGTAAGGAGGGCTTCTTTCTTTTCACCCTTTATCCATACATTTCTTTTTCATTCTTCAACCCCTTCAATGCTTACCAAGACGTCATTACTAACACCTTGTTGTGATTGTTCCAGTGTTAGCTCAATCTTAGTCGGCATTCTTCCCTTATACACATTCTTCTCCAATCATACCTAAGGATGCTATTTCTACTATGAGTGTCTTGGGTAGATCCCTCCGGTTCTGGTTGGATCGTAGGACTTATACCTAACCTAACCACCTTTGACCTTCGAATCGTCGTGAATTTAATTTTTTTTTTTTTTTTTTTTTTTTTTTTTTTTTTTTTTTTTTTTTTTTTTTTGTTTTTTTTAGGTTGTTGGTTATAAAGATCGAACATAAAACCATTTTCTGACATTGTTATTTTAAATACTCCCCTACACATGGGCTTCCAGTATTCGAAAATTGTTTAGCACTGAAGGAAAGAGTGCACTTAGAGTCTTAAAGATCACATTCATCTATATCATATTTTAATTACAATTTTCTCCCCTTATTTTAAATAATAAAACACGTTTCTTGAAGAGACAAGAAACTCACCCGGTGTTTGACAACTAACTCACGAATCCAATCTTTTTTGGCCTTGGATCCTAGGCCTTAGACGTTAAGGGACAAGTAATTCATTGGGGAACATGATTTACTCCATGAGATCGAATAATGCCTTCAATATCTTTTTCACACCCTTTCATAGAATATCCCATTGCTTTTCCTATTTTGATAATATCGTCCAAAACCACCAGAACTGACCCGTCCTTTTTCTGAGAACAACCAGAACCACGTTCATCAGATCCCAAGACGGCATCAGTGTTATGAGAATCCATTACAACACGAGAACAAACGGATCTATTAGGAGACTTGGAAGGCTCCTTCCCATTAGATCCTTGCTCAATACCGTCATCCTTAGGGTTCATTGGCGTAAATCCAGGTGGATAAGGGATACTCTTGTCATCCTCTGAAATATCAGCTCCAACATCTTTTTCCCCATGAGACCATAAATACCAAACGGACCAGGTGAGTACTCCTTTACATTCACAGGTTGCTCAACCACATTGTCACCATCTAAATTGCCATCAACTTCTCCAAAACAAGTATCAGGGACAGCCTCAATGTCACTTTCACTACCCGAATCAAAGTTCATATTGTTTTCACCTTTATGTACCTCTTCTCCATTTAAAGACTCATCATCCGAACACAAAGCAGCCTCTTTAACTTCATTAAACACCGGGGACCAAACGAAGAGCTCCTTAGCTCGAATCACAAATATCTTCCCACGAATAATGATCTTGAACTTTTCAAGTATGTTATCTTCCAGCTTGGTTTTGATACAAATACGTTTACGAGCAAAAAAATCATCACTACTTTCTTCTAACTCCAACATCTCGCCCCATTTAGAGCAAATCTTCGTGAAAGTTTTACGTGACCAAGCATGGAGAGGAACTCCTTCAATATCAACCCACACTATACGCTCATTAGCCACAAAATCCGGTTGAGCATTACAAACACGGTGGAACCATGATGAAACACCCACGTGTTGCAATTTTTTTTTTGATCTTAATCGATTCCAACTCCATCATAACCCATAAGCCTCCCATATAAGTCAGGTTTACATTCTGAAACCCCTCCTTCAAGAGAATGGAATGGAGGTTAGGAATCGAAGAGAACGACTTAACCTCACCCATAACGAACTTTTCTAAGACACGTTCCACAATACACGAATCATCGAGCACCATAGCAGGCGAAGGAGAAATATAAGGCCGTGGCTGGACAGAATCTTGCAAAACAGAAGCAAACGAAGGACCACTAGTACGAGCAGATTGGGAAGGAACCTTCTCACTGTTGATAGTTCCCATCTTATTAATCTTGTTACCACCTGTCATTTTGCCCTCTGATTGAGAGCTCTTAGCCTCCGAACGCTTGAATCTAGCAACATTGGCTTGTAACTTATGTCTATTGATCCAAACCGTTTCCAAATTACCAACTAATCTTTGGATATCAAACACGTTTATGAAACGAACAAACCCGAAACGCTTACCGTTCTTCGCTCTCTTATTTGGGATAAATGAGTCTACCACATGACCATAAGCTTTGCAGGCGTGAAACAGCTCCTTCGCATTAGTCGATTCAGGAAAGTTAGTCACATAAATGGAAGTAGATATCTTGGCAACATCATCTTCTTTGGTTCTATAAACACCCATCTCCGAATGAAAACACAGAACGCTATCAAAACTAAGAGTTTAATTTGGATTGAAGGAAGATCAATTGAAAAGAAAAATAGATCTGAGACCAAATACCCACGTCGAATCGAATAACAGACAATTAAAGATGAGAATCACCGAAATTGACACACCCCCACGGGAATTATATGATCACGATAGGAATAGGGATCAATCGAAGATCGAAACCCTAAAACCCAATCACAATATAAAAGCGAACATGGGAGAGCAATATCAAAAATTACAGCAATAATCGAATTTTATTCAATGAATGATGGATACCTTGGATCAAATCGTGAAGGCAGAAAAGGGAATTTGCCATCATTATTTGTTGAGTATTGTCGGATGATATATATTGTTTGTAATTTGGGTGCTACTATTGGTATCCCCTGGCCCGCCAGAAAGTACAAAAAAGGTATAAAAGATTCTTTTTGTACTCCCTTTTTGCAGTATAACGCAGTTTTATTTCAGGTTCTGTTTCGTATTTTTTGACAGTTTCATGCTTTTGACTTGTTAAACTTTATAATTTTCAGTCCGTATTTTCCGTGTCGCAGTTTTATAACATATACAAAATTATAAAAATAAAAAAAATAAAAAAAAAGTGAAAAAACCGGAAAAAACATGATGGGGGGTACGGATGGCTTTTTAGGAGGGGTACAAATAACATAAGCCTTGTAATTTATATTTCTTGCCGCAGGTCTATGAGGCTAGACTGTTTCGACTTAACAAAGGATATGATGGAGGGATAATTACATCTACTGAAGAGATAACACACGTTAAGACAGACCTACCAAAATTGTTTGTGACAAATTTTCTCCAATGCAAAATAAGGCTTAAGATTATGTTTATCGGTGAAGGCCACCAATCAATTAAGAGTACAATTTAATATAATATTAAGTTTATACAAAAGTTAAAAGGAGAATGCAACGAAATGGTCATTTTGTGATTTTCATTTTTCTGACCCAATTTGTCAATGTCATAATATGATTGGCTATATATATTTTCTTTTGCTTTGATCAAGAAATAATATTATATGTTAGGTTTTGTTGTTGATAAATGATAAAAGAAAATTCATATTGTATGTATTGGTTGTATAAATGAAGAAATAAGAAAATAATATCTAAATGAAAGATTGAGTTTTGATAGATTGTTGATAAACATGATCTAACATTGAAAGCTGACTATCATAAATAAAATATTATGAGTTTTAAGTTCAATTTTTATTGGTACAAACAACTCTGAAATAGTCACTTCCATCTCGCGAAAAGAAAGAGCTTTACACGATTTGAATCCATGCGACGATGGTATCAAAACATGTGGACTCGTCTCGAAGGCTATAATTACCCAAGAATAATCAATATTGTGATTGATAAACTCGATCATGTAAAGTTGAAGTCTCAATGTAATAGTTGCAATATGCTAAGTTTAATCTTAACATTTTTCTCTTCAAATACACACTAACACTACAAACAAGATGGTGAATTTAGGAAATCATGTAGTTTTTGCCATGTTTTTAGAATACTGTAAAATATTCTAGACAAATAGTTGTGGAAAAGTCATTGCGTTCATTATATCACAATCTTAGACCATCTATTTAGGAGATCGTTCCATATGATATAACATGCCACACTTTTTTTCAAAGAGATTATGTAAAGTTTTTGTAAGTAGATATCTATTTTACATAAGGTCCCTGTTTGGCATTATAATATGGTGTAATTGGATGTAATTGCAATCTAATTACATTACGTAAGTTATTTGGTTTGCGTAAAAAAGGAATTGTAATTCATACAGTATTATATTACATACACTGTTTGATTTCCATTGTAATTGTAATACAATCACTCTAATTACAACAAGTGGGGGAGTTCAATTTACATAGAAGGTTGGATGAAAACTTTTGAATTATGTTGTAATTTAGAATTTTATACTTTAAATCATCAATTTTATAAATTACTAGACGAATACTCGCGCATAGCGGAGGAAATTTCTAGCGATAAATAGTTGTAGTGATAAAAAAAGTTTTTGGGTTATAAACGAAAAATAATAAAAGTTTGATGGTTTGGAGATTAAACATAATGTTTTGAAACTCGGTTCGCCACAGCTCTCACATTTTGACCTGATTGCTTTTTGGGTTATTAATAGTTATTGGTATTTTCTTGGCCGCTAAAAAATACACAAAAAATACACAATATTCTCTCTTGGATCATCTGTTTACAGTAAAACAACACAGTTTGTATTAGTTTCTACTCCGTTATTTTTGTAGTTTAATATTTTGGATAGTTCAAAGTGCAAACTTTTATTATTTTTTGTTTACGTTAATTTGTCGTTTCACAGTTTTATAATATAAAATAATATATTAAAAAATTATAAAAAATTATAAATAAAATACAAATGGTGTTTAAAAAAATCTTTATAAACTATCCTTTGTTTTATATGTGGAACATGCACCATCGGTTCATACACATATTAGTTGTATTATTCAAGCAATAAAAATTACCAAACGGACATATTTGAAAGTATTTTCAGCAGGGACAAGTTATGGGAATTCGGTGGGGGGGTGGGAAATTACAAATGGCCAAACATGTCGCTCAATAATTCGAGTGATATTTAAAAAGTTGAGCGACATTACACGTGTCGGCTGGGTAGCAATTTAAAAAAAAAAGATCTCGCTCAAAAGTTCGAGCGAATGTGTTTTTTTTAGCGACATTCACTATTCGGCGGGCCCTAATTTCTCATATATCGCTCAAAAAAATTGAGAGAGCCGGCTTGTTTTTAATGTGTATGTATAATTGGTTAACGAATGTTAAAAGAAAATTATTTTTTTAGACGTGGTGGATATTGGAGCGTTATAAGTTACGGGCCCGTAGATATTATGCACTATCAACAACGTTATCCATGATCAGTTGCGTGGTCTAGAGTTACGGACATTCCAACGAAATTTTCTTTCTAATTTTTTTGATGTGAGTTTTCATTTTAATTATGCAGTTTATTTTTGGATCTACCATTTTATGTTTATTGGATTAGGTTGTGAAGTTTAGTTATTGTCCTTTTTATATTTAAGGGAGCTCGACCTAATCGAAGATTGAGACTAGATGCCTTTGAGGCTAGAGCAGAGTGGTGGGTTCGTAGTCGAGAATTTTTTGATGGTCGTATTCATGAAGCACCACCGATACCGACGCCTGTAAAACTACCAAGTCGATTTGATGTTCCAAAAAACGTTGATCCACGTTATGATGAATTGATTAATTACTATAAAGGATATTGAAGCGGGAGAAAAAGAATGAAGCCCACGAAAAGATGCTGACGAAAGTGTTTATAAGTTTTATCAGGTAAATTGTCTACGTTTAATTCTGCGAGGATAAAATATATAAAAGAACAGTCAGTTGATAATTAATTGTTTAATATATTTCAATTGCAGGGACAATCACAACCAAAACCGATGAAGTTCCTGAACATATGGGTTTATCCGTCTTGGATTTTAGCGTTCTTAAACACGGAGGGTATTTTATATTATGAATATCAATATTCATTGTTATTTTAAAAATAACTAAATATTTTGATCTTGTATTTAGGGGTTGCAACAGGAACGGGCTCTTAAAACCTTAACGAAGCAGTCTAGCAGTTCGTTTGTGACATGGACCACAAGGTCCCCTATGTATCCGAGACGTTTGAGGAGCCAATTTCGTCTCGGATCTACCTTCATCACGGCATCCAAAGAATTTGCGAACCCTATGCCACTAGACAAGGATTCTGCCCCCATGGTTCTACAATCAAGGCGCGTCTCCTCAGTAATTCCTAGCCATCCTTCTACTTGTGAACCCCTCGTGTCACAACAAGGATTTCCCCTGTTGTTAATCTAACCAATCAGGTTGGTCCATCAACAAAATCTGATGTTGGTGTGTCAATCGGGTAATCCTAATAACTTCTTGATTGAGGTTGTATTCTATTAGTTATTACTAAATGATGATATAATAATAAATGAAATTTTTAGCTTTTTCTAGGATAGATCATGCTGAGGTTAAATGAGAGACTTCCAAGCAAATATTAGCTTAGCTCCATTCACTTGTATTGCCAACATCTAGGTCGCACCTAAGAAGGGGGCTAATAATACTAGAAATAGGACGAGGAGCGACAAAGTTTCAGCTTTGCTGATAGGTTTTCGGATCGTTAGGGTTGAAATTAACATCTGATGGTTTTGCACGATCACCCAATAGTCGTCTATGTGCAATGTACGCCCTAGGATTGCATGACTGGGGCGACATGAAAAAATGGGTATACTTGAAAAAGCGGTCAGGGATGAGTGCTTAAGGTGCATGAAGAAAACGTCAATTGATGGCAAACTACAGAGACATGTAAAAGCATTATTGCTTAACACCAGTTTGCTAACCATGTATGTCGTTGTTTGTTGTTGTTTTTATGTTTCCAAATCGTCTAAATAAGGTTGGCCATGTACTTTTGTGCATGTGGTGTTTCTTATGTTGTAATGATTCTAATTGATAATGTTACTTTTATGTTTTTAATTAGAAATTTTCAAAGTATAAAAATTAATTCATTTAAATTTAGCAAACAAAAAAAAACGAAAAAACATATATAACACACACGAGTGCCACACTTTGAAACATCTATCATATCATAATATTGTTTATTTTCAACCATTTTTGGTTCATTACGTAGCGGCCATCAATGACAACACATTTCACGAAAAAAAAAACTATATATAAAACATATACATTTAATAAAACATTCTCGAACATTACACATATCACTTCAAAACCTTAACCCTTAACCAACTCAAATCTTAACCCTAAAAAAAATAATTATATACAAAACCTAACCAACCAAAACTATTAACCCTAAAAAAAAATTTAACTTATAAAAACAACCTAAAAAACAAGCAGGCTCTCATCAATTTTTTCTGAGCGATATATGAGAAATTATGGCCGGCGGAATAGTTGAAAAAAAAAAAAAAAAAAGAAAAAAAAAAAAAAATAAAAAAATAAAAAAAAAAAAAAAAAAAAAAAGGTGTCGCTCAAAAAAACACATTTTCGCCTCGAACTTTTGAGCGACTCTTTTTTTTTTAATTGCTCCGAGCCGACACGTTTGTAATGTCGCTAACTTTTTAATTATCCACTCGAAATTATTGAAGCGACATGTTTGGCCGATTTGGTAATTCTCATAAACTTGTCCTCTGCGTGAACAAGATTTCAAAATATGTCCGGTTTGATAATTTTCGCATTATTCAATCATATCCATATTCTACAATATATTCTATTCTACGATATACTAAACCTCATCACGGATGAGGACAAAAGCCCACATTTTTCTCTTTGGGCCACTTAGGCCTATTCTTATCTACGAATTGGGCTTATGTCGCAACAAATAAAAGTATCCAAAAGTATATACATATGTACTGTGTAGTTGCCAAATATTGCACACAATATAAAAATAAATGCTACCAAAAACATAGCTTATAAACATTAATCCCATAAATTTTTTATACATTTTATAATACATATAGGCTAAAAAACCAAAGAAACAAAAAAGAAACATGGGAGTTAAACACCTTTAAAGATAAATTTAAGCTCCGCGCTACGCATATATTAACGGACAAATATGCCCCTCGTGAATAGTACTATACGTTTTATGGGTGTTGCTACTATATTGGCCTGACAAAAAAAAAAGTAGAAAGAAAGGTATGGAAACTGTACAAAAACATGTTTTTTTTTCTCGAGTTTACAGTTGCAACACGTTTTTTTTATCAGTTTCTATTCAGTAATTTTTGACAATTTAATACTTTTGAGCTTGTTAACATTTATTTTTTCGTTCGTAATTTTCCGTTGTTCACAGTTTTATACCATATTACATAATTATAAATAAATAACATAGGGAGGTGTATAAATGGCTTTTTGGTTGTAATAATAACCCAGGGTTTTCTAAAAAGGCCTGTTGTATAGCAGGCCAATAGCGTGAGGTTGGTCGTCACGTACGTAACGGCCAATGCGTCGTCTCTAGGCGTGGGTTTGCAATATAGTTGTGATAATAAGGCGTGATTATAGTGCGCAAGTAGCTCAAGGCTTGGCGCCTTTTTGTGAAGCTTTTAAGAGATTGACTTGAGCTTATTTACAAGTATTTATGATTTGAGTTGTATGGGATTCGGAATTAGTAACTCCATAACTATTTAAGCCTTTGTAGTGTGCTAAGTAATATTGACCACTCTTATAAATATTTTTGCCATTTGAGTAGTCACGCCTTAAAAACGCTTATAAAAAATTATCACTTTTGTTTCTAAAAAAAAGGTATTTGGATGATATTCGTCTCTTGACTGTATTTATGCGTTCATACCTTCTCGTGTTAAAGTGTCATATGCTTTTCATATTCTTCATTAAAAAATTTAGCATTAATCACACTCGTTCTTTTTCTTTTGCAGGGTCTATATGGAATGCAATCTTTTTTACCTGGGTTTACCAAAAAGTAAGGGACTAAGGGTATCATTGTCTATATTCCACCTCCCAAAATTACCCTGTTTGGCAGATTTTGTACGTTGCTGTTGTCGATCCAATCTAACCAAGTCGGTTTTAGATATCTATGAGAACGTGATAACCACGAGTCTTACTATTTTGGTCGAATATACGAAGTCATCAAAAGGATGAATATGGTTACATCCAACTCGATTTCATTCCGAATTATGAAGAAAATGGTTATGTTTGTATCATGTACACGGATTTTGATGTGAACTTGTTATGGATTACAACGTTTGCGGTATGGAAATCAAGAACAAAAAGGCAAAAGTATGAAAGTGCAGATTCATCGACATAAAAAAAAGTTTAATTATTCGAAAATATCAACAATCTTTTTGCTATTCATTGTATTCGTGTGGGTAAACAAGTTTTTTGTCAACCAATGATAGTGTTTTGTCTAAAATCTTATTATTCGTAATGTCATTCTTAGTTTTAGCGTGAGGCTCCGTGGCGTAGCTGCATAGTCAAAACCTCAGTTTTAGCTTGTGGTTTGTGACGTACATAGCGTTTTTATGGCCATTCGACTTAAAGCGGCAACAAATATTTATGAAGAGGATTAATTGACGTTGATTCATCCAACCAATTGAAGAGATTAGTGAGATAAAGAATACTAAGAGGGTGAATATCAACCCATTTGAAGACATACTTCCATATAGCCGAGGCTACATTGCAACCCTAGAAAAGATGAAAATAAGTTTTAGGAAATGATATACAAACCAGGCATAAAAAAGAAGGGATATCGAATCCTTTCCTATTGAGATTCCATCGATTCAGAAGACTATCACGTAAAGCTCTCCAAGATAAATTGTTAACCTTCTTTGGAATGAATCTACACCAACGAGTTTCTGGTAAATGATTAGGAAGCAAGGCATCGTCTATGTATAACCGGGTCTCTTTAACCGTGAATATATTCGAGTTGGCAATATCCTAATGCCATGCGTATGGATTGTCCCCAAGGTGAACACTCTCCGGTAAATGAAAGAGCTCCTTGAATTGATCAAGAATAATCCCTCTAAAAATGCTTCTTGTCCAGTTCCATACCCAACCATTATTCTATTTATCACATACTAGGCAATTATTTTGTGGAACAGCTTGATAAAGACGAGGAAATTTGACTTTTAATGAAAATTGTCTACCAAAAGTCATGCCAAAAAGCAGTAGATTTGCCATCATTGGTGAAACGCCCCTTAAATAAGATTTGACTCAAAAATGACCAAAAATAAAAAGCTTTTTAATAACGTCAAACCAAAAGAACTTCACGTTGTTACTTTACAATTTTTATTATCAAATTTTATGTATCCAAGACCCTTATAAACTTTACTATTCACAAATAAATCCATTAAGTCTTATTATCAATGAGAAATCCTTTAAATTTCATTCTCTCTAATTGTATCATCAAAAATGAGGTTACGGCGTAATCCAAGAAATGATTACGGCGTAAACTTTAACTTGTTTTATGTTACGGCGTAAACATAAGTTTACGGCACCTCAGAAGGTACCCCATTCTTTTTGTTACGGCGTAACCTTCTGGGTTACGTCGTAAATAATACTTGGAATTCAAAAGCCAATACAACATATTCTAAAGACTCAATCCAAATCATGACCTACATTTAACTAATTTCTTTGGCAACATCCTTCGCCAAGTTTCCATTTCTTGACTATCACTAGACAACAAAATCATGAACCACTACTAAACGTTCCTTGACCGATTCAAAGCTATACATACATATCCCTTCGAGCATTACTTGACAAAACAAACTAGACACTAACATCGAACCCACACATGACATATATGATCGTTTAACTATTTTGTTTTGATCCAAAATGAAATTAACCCAAATAACATACAAGAAATTTACCAAAAATGACAATAGACACTTGGGGCTTCAAGTTCAATACTCCTTGATCAAAGAGGGTCTTCTACTTACCGAATCCAAAATGTTTAACCAATTATGCCATAACTAGTTCTTCTCTTTACCCTTATCTACGCCACTCGAACCTACAAAACATTTAGAAACTCATACGTAAGCAAAACGCTTAGTAAGTATATGACATAAACACCATTCACTAAGTTACGACTAGTGGTTAACTAGCCGTAACTCATTCAAGGAATACATTCACACAAATTACATACCTTTCACAAGCATAAATGATTATGCTAACATTACATTACTAGCATTGGATCCAAGCTACATACATTCACAAATTCCTTGAACAAAAATAATCATAACATAATAAAATTCACATTATGATCACATTAACGTGTTTAGTCAATATACTTACCTTAATTATGCCACTAACTCCTACTTGAATTCAAGGCTCGATCCTCCTTTGCTTCCTATAGGGAAATTAACCCTAATAACAACTAATTAGTATTCTAGAATCATAAATTAACTACCTTTAACCAATATATCCAAAGATCAACACATAAACCCTAATTTCTGAAATTGGGAATTTTATTTACTTGGTATAGAGAGTGCAATTAAGGGTTCCTAGTGGCTTATACTTCTTTTCTTCTTGTTCAATTTCACCAATTTGATCAATTTCCAAATCTTCCTCTTTTTCCTTTCTTGTTTGAGTCGACACAGAACACACACACACACCTGTACTTTGATAATTCTAGAAATGCCAGGTGTTTCATTTCATTAATATTTATTAATTTAAGTTTGCCTAATTGGCAACTCTAGTCCTTTATGTCTCATTCTTCATGTTTTGAGCCCTCTTCTTTAATTCACTAGTCACTTATTTAATTATGACTTATAACTTTACCATTTTACTTAATAATACATTTTAAATGATTAATTACTATTATTCGTATTATAAAATAATACCTTGTCGGGCAATGGGTGTTACAACTCTCCACCCCTTAAATAAGATTTCGTCCCCGAAATCTACTCTTGAAATAGATGAGGATATCTAATCCTCATTTTCTCTTCCGGTTCCCACCTAATGCTTGTCCCCTTTCGATGCTTCCATTCAACTTTCACTAACGGGATTATCTTGTTGCGAAGTTGTCTTGATTTCCTTCCTAAAATTGTTATCGGTTCTTCTCGGGAGGTTAATTCCGGATCTATCTCTACATCATCCAAGGTGATCACACTTGACTCTTCCGCTAAGCACTTCCTTAGATATGACACATGAAAGGTATTGTGAATACCCCTCATTTCTTCGGGTAATTCTAAGACATATGCTACTTCTCCTACTCGCTTCAAAATTTTAAACGGTCCTATAAACCTAGGACTAAGTTTTCCTTTGTTCTTGAATCGTAACACACCCTTCCACGGTGAAACCTTCAACATAACGAAATCTCCTACATTAAACTCAATTGGTCTTCTCCTATTATTGGCATAGCTCTTCCATCTATCTTGTGCCGCCTTTAATCTTTCACGGATAGTTTCTATCTTCTCGGTTGTTGCTAAAACCACATCCGTGCTTGCTAACTCTCTACTTCCTACTTCATCCCAACATACCGGCGTTCTACATCTTCTTCCATAAAGCATTTCGTATGGTGGCATCTTTATACTTGCGTGGTAGCTATTGTTATAGGCAAATTCTACCAAGGGTAGATGATCGTCCCAATTACCTCCGAAGTCGATTACGCAAGCTCGTAACATGTCCTCTAACGTTTGAATCGTTCGTTCACTTTGTCCGTCCGTTTGAGGATGAAATGCCGTGCTCATATGCAATTTCCCGTTACTGTTCTTCCTTGGGAGAAATCTTGCAATAATTAGAAGTAAATCGTAGCCATACTCTATCCTAAATAATGGAAATGGGGTACCCAATGACGCGCAACAATCTTGTTGACTTTAGATTTTTCGCCACTATGAACGGGCATATTTTCTCAGATTGGAATAAAATGAGCACTTTTCGTCAATCGATCAACTATAACCCAAATTGCATCATGCTTCTTCGTCGTCCTTGGTAATTTGGTCACGAAGTCCATCGTAATCTTCTCCCATTTCCAAATCGGAATCTTTAAAGGTTGAACTTTCCCATACGGTTTTTGATGTTCGGCCTTGACTTTTAAACATGTCAAACACGTCTCGACATATTTTACATAATCTCTTTTCATACCCAGCCACCAATAATTTTTCTTCATATCAAGATACATCTTTGTAGCTCCCGGATGGATCGAATACTTTGACTTGTGCGCTTCTTCCAAAAGTAAATCCTTAACATGGCTTCGGAAAAGAATGTAAATTCTTCCTTGTCGAGTCTTAACCCCCCGACTATCATCTTCAAGATGAGGAATGTAAGATGTAATATGCTCACTCTTCCAATTCTCTTCCTTCTATGTCTCTACTTGAGCCGCTTTTATTTTATCAAAGAGATCGGCAGTAATGATCATTCGTAATGAGTGAATTTTCGTCACTTTTTCTCTTTCCTTTTGGCTTAACGCGTCCGCCACTACATTCGCTTTACCCGGATGGTAACGTATTTCACAATCATAATCCTTGAGTAAATCCAACTACCTTTGTTGCCTCATATTTGGATCTTTCTTTTCTAAGAAATATTGAAGACTTCTATGATCGGTGTAAATTATAAATTTTCACCATAAAGATAATGTCTCTAAATCTTCAAAGCAAAAACCACCGCCGCGAATTCAAGATCATGAGTCGGATAATTTTCTTCATGCTTTTTTCAATTGTCTTGAAGCATAGGCGATAACCTTGCCCCGTTGCATAAGAACACACCCGAGACCAACATAAGACGCATCACAATAAACAACCATATCTTCAGTTCCATTCGGCAAAACTAGTATTGGAGTTTCACATAGCTTCCTTCGTAAGGTAACGAAAGCTTCTTCTTGTTCCTCGCCCCATTTAAAAGAAGCATTCTTCTTTGTGAGCTTAGTTAATGAGGACGCGATTTTAGAAAAATATTGAATAAATCTTCGGTAATAACCCGCAAGACTTAGAAAACTTCGTATTTCGCCAACATTCTTCGGAGCTTGCCAATTCATAACTGCTTCAATCTTAGCCGGATCACCTTAAGACCTTTAGAATTTATAACATGACCAAGAAATTGAACTTCTTGTAACCAAAATTAGCATTTCGAGAACTTGGCATACAATTTTTCTTTTCGAAGAGTTTCTAAGATTTCTCGTAAATGAATTTCATGTTCTTCCTTTCTTTTGGAGTAAACAAGGATGTCGTCGATGAACACAATAACGGACTTATCTAACATTGGTCTACAAACCCGGTTCATGAGATCCATGAAAATGGCCGGCGCATAAGTAAGACCAAATGACATAACGACGAATTCAAAGTGCCCATAACGCGTCCTAAAAGCCGTCTTAGGAATGTCTTCTTCTCGGACCTTCAATTGGTGATAACCTGAACGTAAGTCAATCTTTGAAAACCATTTTTCACCTTAGATTTGATCGAAGAGGTCGTCTATTCTTGGTAAAGGATATACATTTTTTACTGTGACTTTATTTAACTCACGGTAATCAATGCACATTCTCATGCTACCATCCTTCTTTTTAACAAATAGGATCGGAGCTCCCCATGGTGAACTACTAGGTCGAATAAAACCTTGTCTAGTTATTCTTGGAGTTGACTCCTTAACTCCTTCACTTCGGATGGAGCTAAACGGTATAGAGTTTTAGCTATAGGAGTTGCACCCGGAATAAGATCGATTTGAAACTCGACTTGCCTTTCGGGCGGGATACCCAACAATTCTTCAGGAAAGACGTCAAGAAATTCGTTAACAATTGGAACATCTTCTACACTTTTCTTCTCAAAATTTGTATTTATCACATGTGCCATAAAAGCATGGCAACCACGTGACAAATATCTCCTAGCCTTCATTACGGAACATAACTTAAAATCACCCTTCCTTCTATCTCCATAAATATTGATCTCACGACCTTGAGGATTTACCACCCGGACTCACTTTTGACTATATAAGATATTAGCGTTATATTTATCAAGCCAATCCATACTGATTACTATATCAAATACTCCTAACATTATGGGAATCAAATCAATTCTAAATACGCTATCATCAATTTCTATCTCCACTTCACGATACACATTAGACACAACAACAACTTTATCAATGGCTATTTCTACTTCTAAAGGGAAAGGAAGTTTATTTGGTGGAATGGATAAGTTTTTGCTAAATTCATAAGACACAAATGAGACACTTGCACCCGAATCGTATAACACACGAGCGGGTTTGGAATTGACAAGAATTGTACCTGTGACAACGTCAGGTTTCACTTTATCTTCTTCTGTAGCCATCATATAAACACGAGCCGTTGGGTTTGGAATCCCTGCCTTCTCCACTTTTTCTTCCTTCACCGATTTCAAGGGCTTAGCTTCAATCGCCTTCGGGTTCGAACATTCATTTAACTTGTGCCCTAATTGATTGCAATTATAACACAAGATCATCGGCTTCTGACAATCCTTGCTTATGTGGTTCAAGGCACCACATTTGTAGCAACCCGACAAATTTGCTCGACATACTCCAAGATGAGTTTTATGACACTTCTTACATGGTGTCTTGATTTGAGTTCCTCCACCCTTTCTTCCTTGATCGTGTTTAGGCTTTTTGGCATCACGATCTCCAAACTCAATTTTCCTCTTGGTCTCCTTAGCCTCCTTATTCTTTTTCCTCAATAAGTCCGCCTCTCTCACCCGAGCTCTACTTAGAATATCATCTAAAGTCGTGCATTTGAATGGGGAGATCACTTCACGAATATCATCTCGTAACATTCTTTAAAATCTTTTAACCTTGAGCTTTTCATTTCCATGGTACTCGGGACAATAATAAATCAAGTCATTAAACTTCTTCCACATCTCATTTATCGGCTCATTAGTTTTGCATAAGAGTTTGGAACTCTTCTCGAAATCTATGTCAACTCTTATGGTGGGATTAAATTCGGCGTGAACAATTCTTTAAATTTCTTTTCCATGTACATGCTCCATCCATTCTTCCACACCTTCTTGATAAACTTTTCCTTCCCACCGATAACATTATCTTGAACTATCATGAAAGGAAATTTGAGCAAAGTTGACCTTATTTTTCTCCTTGCAATTACTAGTACGAAATGCGCCTTCAACGGCGGCAAGCCATCTAGTACTAGCAATTGGATCAAGTGCCCCATCAAACTTTGGCATGTCATATGCCGTAAAATCGCGATAAGTTGCCATGTAATTCCTATAGTCGTTCATAATTCTATCTTTCTTAAACTCTTCTAGCTCCCTTTTGATCACCTCTATAAGATTTTCGGTTGTTTGGCTAATGTAATACGGCATTACATTCTTGATCGCTTTTCCTACTTGTTTATTTATCATTGATCATAAAGCTTTCATCTCCTCCTCCGTGAACCCTCCATAATTAAGGCCTTCGAAGTTAGAGGAAGACTCATTTTCATTTTCATCATTATTCTTATCATTTTAGAAAAAAAAAAAAAAAAAAAATAGGAAGGGACCGAAAAGAGGAGACTCGGCTCCTTTGGAAGACGAAGCTTTTAAAGATTTCTCATGATGTGTATTCACCATCTTTCTTCTTACTGAAATTAAGAATTTAAATCATTAAGACATAATCATAAACTTATTAAAAGTAGAGTGGGGTTAAGATGATGAATTGATGAGGTGATATTCTTCATTAAGGACAACCCATAATTATGCACTTGATTAATTTTATACCTACCCTAAGTGTATAGTCTCAACGATTTCTAATACACATATGTATTATACTTTTATCACTACAGTGGCCAAGCGTAGTCGTAAAAGTATTCCACACATGTATATTGAAAATCGCCAATCGTATACACATATTACCTACACTACTATCAATGAGCTTAATAGGTATAAATCTAGGAGATCCTACATGACATCCTAAATCTCTTAGACCAAGGCTCTGATAGCAAGTTGAAACGCCCCTTTAACGACTCAAGAAATTTTTTCAAAAAATTACTCGTAGTTGGACTTTTCAAACAAACCATATGAAATCGAAGAAACACTTTAGAACAACCAACATATACAAGCTCAATTACATTTATAAGAACCATATATCATAGCCCCTAATTGAAAACTTAAAACACGAAAGAGTTATAAACCTTCTGTGAACTGTAGTCAATACGCTGTATTCATTAGTTGAATATGTCGTATTGACCTAAGAAATGAATACTCCATATTCTAACATATGGATACTCCGTATTCTAAGATACGAGCATTCTGTATAAGACCAAAGTATAAATACGCCGTATTTATTAATTGAATACGTCGTATTACACTTAGACTTATAATACACCGTATCAGTGATCGTATACCCAATACGCCTTATGCATTAATTGGATACGTTGTATTGGTACCTTGATACAGAACTTCTGCAGAACCTGTAGGATTATGCAAAAACTCAAAAACCCCAAAACCCAACTCTTGGTAACAGACCTTAAAAAACCATAAAATCTTCAATTCAAATCATTCAAATCTACCTTAATCATTAAGGATTATATCAAATTAAATCATTTTAAAACAAGTTGATCGGGTCACAGACCCCCCGCATAACCCATATCCCTTCTAACATTTACTTGACAAAACGAACTAGACACTAGCTTTGAACCCACACATGACATACATGATCGTTTAACTATTTTGTTTTGACCCCAAAATGAAATTGACCCATATAACATACAAGAATTTTACCAAAAACGACAATGGACACTTAGGGCTTCAACTTCAATACATTTGATCAAAAGAGGATGGTCTTCTACTTACCGAAATCAAAATATCCAACTTCCTACATCAACAAGCTAATTATTCTCTTTACCCTTGTCCACACCACTCGAACCTACAAAACATGAGTAAACTATATCCGTAAGCAAAAGCTTAGTAAGTACTTGACATAAACTACTTCCAAACAAGTTATAGCTAGAAATAAAACTAACCATAACACAACAAGGAGTATAATCAATACATTCATACATACCTTTAAACAAGCATAATAATTATGCTAACATTCACATTACTAGCATTGGATCCAAGCTAAACAAACATTCACAACTCCTTGTACATTACATAACAAATATCATAATTATCATTATGATATCATTCATAAGTTTAGTCAAGATACTTACCTCAATTGATTCTCTAAATTCCTACTTGCACACAAGACTTGATTCTTCTTAGCTCCCTACTTGTAAATTTACCCTAATAACAACTAATTAATGTTTAAAATCATGAATTGCTAACTTTTAACCATTATACCCAAATTGATAACATAAACCCTAATTTCTATATTAAATCATTACTTACTTAATGAAGGGTTTGAGATTAAGGACTCCTATTTTGATTGATTATCCTTCTTCTTTGATCAATTTCTTTAATTTAGAAAGCCTTAGATTTTCCCTCCTTTTTCTTCTTGATGTCGATACAGACACAACCACACACACACTTGAGTTTTCTGGAAAATGCCAGAATTAACTTTTCTGATATTTAATTTTCAAGTTTATTAATTTGGCAACATTAGTCCTCTAAGTTTTATTCTTCCTATTTTTGACACATAACTTATAATAACTTAACACTTATTTATTTCAACTTATAACTTTACCATTTTCTTATAACTTACCTTCTAAATAATTAATTACTATTATTCGTACTATAAAATAATACCTTGTCGGGCAATGGGTGTTACACCTTGTTCTCCCACGAACTAAACCCTAATTTCTTCTATCAAAAGTGTATATGAAAAACATAGAATTGAGTTTGTATATATAGAATTCAGGCCGCGACGGCGTCGCCATTTTCCAGACGCCGTCGTCAAGCTAGGGTTTCTTTGGGTCTTCAAACTTGACGGCTCATCCAGACGCTAACTCTATGATTCAGACGGCGTCCCACTTGAGTCCAGACGCGGTCGGGAATATTCAGACGGCGTCTCCAGAGCCTGGTCTTGAATCTTCATCAATTTTCATACCCGTTAGCTACCTTGTCCGTTTTCTTCCCAAATTGAGCCCAAATCACGTGTATTTCCACCAAATGTCTTCCAAATGCTAAAAATGCAAAAAGAAACGATTAAGCACATATTTAAGACATTTTTGCATGATTATAAGGGTAAAATGACCCCGAAAAAGTGTGTAAAATTACACCTCATCAAAAACATTAAAAACTCTCCTAAAATCGGTTCAGGATTTGCTCCCACAGTTTCACACGAATTTAAAAAAAACAATGCAAAACTATATATAGGATTTTGGCTCTAACGGTGTGAGCTCTTGGATGTGGCACCGTCAACTCGCTCTCTTCGATTAGGGTTAATTTCCACCAACGTGATGTGACGGTGTCAGGTGTAAATGGTGACAGCGTCATGCTCGGGTTGTGACGACGTTAAGAAGGACGTCTCTGTCCACTGACCCGTCACAAAAACATCACAAAAATCATATTTCTAAGCACTTTTAGTGACGGCGTCAGATATGTTGGTCACAAACTTGAAACTCTGTCTTTCTCTTCTAATCTTCGTTGAAATGAGCCAAAATCTTGTACGTTTCCAGCAAATACACTCCCAAAGACCTAAAAGTTAAATAGAAATGATTTTAGGTAATAAATGATACACAATGCATGAAATTAAGGGCTAAATGACCCGTAAAAATGATATTATTGTTCCCCTCATTAATCGCATGGGTTGGTACTTACGTAGTCCGAATTTAAGACTACATATAAAAATAGAATACGCTATTAAATGCACAACCAGAAAAAATGATGTTTTCACACGCATTTTCTGAAACACAGTTTGACCCGTCTCTTGGGAAAGAGTTATTTGACACTCGTACAAGGTTAAAACTTCCCTTTTTAGATATATGTAAATCTAACATTAGTCGACAACAATTAGTTATTACTAGTAGTATTTTTATGAGATTTTTCATGTATAATTCAAATGTATGGTATTTAACTCGAGTAACCTTATTACCATTTTCAACCTTTCCTTTAATACTCAAAATATGTATCCGACGAGATTTAAACTCATGCCATTAGGTCAAGTATTTTATTGTGACTAGTATACTTATAAAAAGAATATAAAATTTAGGGTTTTGCTAACAACAACACTAACAATTTGGTTATAATTTATTGTAAGAACTTGAATTATTCAATCACAATTACTTGTTTGTTGTGCGTGCTATCATGTTTTTCGTGATTATTGCCACCTTTTCTGAAATTGTCAACGAATTATAATTATTTATTCTTAACTATCTATGTTACATTATAATGTATTTGTGATCTTGTCAAAATGAAAGACTTAAAAAATTCAGAGAACACATTTACTAATAATTGAAAATAAAGTTACATCTAACGGGGTGTGACAGATTGGTAATCAGAGCCAAGGTTATAGAGAATGCTGGTTTTTATAAAAAGGAAATTTTGTAAAAACGCAACTATAACCAAACTAGAGTTTTCGTAAAACCTCCGAACATGATGAAAGTTGACTAGCCCGAGCAGTTCATGGTATTTCCTAAATTACGCATAGCTTGATCAACTATGCTTAATTCATGAAGGACTATGAAATGATGGGGTTATTTTTAAGTTATGTTTGAAAAGGGAAGGGATATTTGAGTAATGAAACCACCTGAAAATAATAGGATGTGAAATGATGAGAACACTTGCGAATGATTGAGTTCGAGAGCATATTGATTTTAGGATTGCCATGCTGCCTTAGTAGTAGTAGTATGCGATGCCTTGAATTATCACGGATAACGATGTTGATTGGACTGTATGTTGACCGTAAGCTTCCTAGAGTAGTGCATGTTGCCTTAAGAGTTTTAGTAGAATCGTCGCAGTAGACGACATGAAATTAAGGAATGCTTATTGTGAATTATTTGCTTTAATTGATAACCAGTAAGTGCCCGGTTCGGTATCGAACCTGGTCAGCGTTATGTTGTTGTTGTATTTTCTCGATAATTAATATATATAAGATTTATATATATAAATATAAATAATATATATATATTTATTAAAATTAACAATACTATATATAATATAATATGGGATTTTTGATGAGCAATTTACACATACGTAAAATCTAATATAAAAAAATATCGTATAAATCCCGATAGAATTAAGAAAGTTACCAAGTTACCCTTGATAAAATTCACTCTCAAAAATATATATAATAGAATATAGAATACTAAACCGGGTAAGTATGATCACCCGGGTCGTTTCCCCAATGACTCGTGCAATGGAAACCTCGTTTAAGTTTGGATTCTGATTCGAATAAGAAAAGAGATATTTTTGATTTAATTATACTACTAATATTAAAGGCACAATTAAACAACTAATTAACAAATTAAACTAATTACGAAGTAAATAAAATGCGACATTTAAGAAAACAAATGCAATTTAAATCCTAAAATTATAAACTAAATTCCCAATTCTAAATTAATGCTAATTAAAAATATTTTTTAAAGGCTTTTTGGATTTTATATGAATTAAACACTAATTAATCTAAATTAAAATCCTAAAAATAGAAATTTAATTGATAAAAATTAAGTAAAATACTTTTTAAGCTAACTTAATCCTAAATTACTTAAAAAGATGAGAAAAACATTTTTTTATCACTAATTTTTCTATTTAAAAGGTTAAAATAAAAAAACTAAAGGTTTGAAAATTAAATGTTTTAAAACTAAATTTGAAAATTAATTTTTTTTTTAAAAATATAAAACTTAAACTAAAAATTCTATAAAAATTCTTTTTATAAAGAGAGAAAATGCAGAAAATTAATTTTATTAAAAGCCCTAATTTTAAACTATTTATTAAAAACTAATTTAACTAATTAAACTAAAAAACCTAATTTTATTACTTAATTAAACTATTTTTATAAAACTTAAACTAAATCAAAACAAACACATGGGCCGAAAGTGACACAAATCAAAATTGAGGGTAGGCGGCCAAACATTTATGTTTTATAAAAAACACAAAGTTTGATCACTTGACAGAAATAGTCCCTGGACAGGTTAACGAGACTAACAAAAAAAGTAATTAAAAATAAAAAGAAAAAAAGAGAAAATAAAAAAAAAAATAAAAAAATCAAAATAAAAAAAATTAAAATGAAAAAAAAACAAAAATAAAAAAGAAATAAAAAAATCTATCGGAATAAAAGAAAAAAGAGAATAATAGAAAAAAAGAAAAAAAAAATAAACCCACCCACCACCAACCCCCCACTCCCCACCCATCCACGACCACCCCCCTCCCCCCCCCCCAATCACCTCTAGCACCAACCTGCCTCGCCCCCCCCCAGCACCCACTACAACCAACCACCCCTGCTCAACCTCGACCCTCGACCCCGAAGCGCCCCCCCCCTGCCCCACCCTCATACCCCCCGGCACCCTCCCCCCACACACCCGCCACCCAATGAAAATATAACACCGGCCAACTAAGTACTGCAAATCCCCAAGCCCCACTGAGTACCCAACCCGCCCCACACCCCCAGTCCCAGCCATCCCCATAGCCCTCCCTACCAACAACCCCCCAGCACCCATAAAAAATCCTACCCAGCATCAAATCAATAAGAATTAAAACGCACCAACAAATAGAAACTCAACACAAACAACAATAAAAAACAAGCAACATAAGCTAAACCATCAATCTAAGCTCCTAGCAACACAAAAAACACCCTCTAAACAACTAAATAAGCAAAGCAAAATACAATGCACTTGACAGAATTTAACTACTAAAAATACTGCATCAACCAACAATAGCAAAATCCTCACATCAAATTTTAACTCAAGCTAAACACTAAAATAAAATATACCACCAACAGCATATTAGTGAGAAAAAAAAGTACAAATGTAAACCGTAAATGGTGTTGTACCTTAGATGTACCTATAGCATAAACAGCACTAAGCTGTGTATTGAGCTATGCTAAAACACTCGCCTACGCCCAAATAACAAAATCAAAAATCTAAAATCTAGCCAACTGCCTGCCCAACCGCACTAAAAAACCCAAGGCGTCACAGCAGCCATCCAACACCAATAGAGACTCCAATCCTTGACACGCTACAACACAAACCACCAATACCTATGAATTTAAAAAATAAGAAAAAAAAAAAAACAAAAAGGAAAAACAAAAAAAAAGAAACGATTAAAATAAAATAACACTTTTAATAAAACTTAAAATAAAATTCATTACAACATTGAACAAAGAAACATAAACACTGAAAAACTACAATCGATGAAACTTAAAAAACTGAAATGAAAGAAATTAAACTACTAAAATAAACAAAAAAAAATTACCCACTAAAAATTACAATACGAAATGCTGGAATAATGGGGGTATTTATACCCGAAGCTCGAGCTCACCTCCTTCTCTAGATCCTTCTATTCATCTTCATCTCAGCCCTTCGATTACTCTTTCTCCTTGATCTTAAAAGTAAGCCGTTGGATTAAAAGAGGTGCACTCGAACATTGCGTGGCTAAGAGTGTGTAGTTATGTGAGTGTAAACAATCACACACGTCAAATCACCCAATGATAAACCTTCTTTCAGCCAACGGAGATTGGTTGTGGATATGGATTGATAGTGATGGATGGGTTAAGGGAGTTTGAGAGGTTTTTGACCCCATGGTTTAATAGGTGTGGGTGACGAGGATTAGTAACTAGGTTCTTGGTGTTCTTGAGGTGTTCGTGTGTGTGTGAGTGAGTGTTGATTGAATTTGGGGTAAATGGGGTGCACAGTAACTGTAAAAGGTTTATTAACTAACCGGGTAGAGGTGGGTTAGGGTAGGGTTATAATTGGGTAATCGGGTTAGGGCTAAGGGTGTGATTGGTTGAGAGATGGATCCATGGGTAGATTGACCCGGTTATATGACCCGCTCGCTTTATAACTTTGGTAAATTGTATTTTCCGGCCCTTGTGTTTGGCAATCACAATTCCAAGTTATAATTATAGACTTCCATAATTGCAAATCACCCTTGAACTTATAAAACAATGGAGGTTTGGGTTTGTTGACTGTGGTTTTTAGCTTTGCAGTTGAATGTAGAAGGCTGAGCATGATCTCTCTGGCTTTCGGCTATGAATTATCTTAGCTTCTTGATCACTCACCGTTTCTCGTGTCCGTTTTTGTGTCCGTGTTTGCTCGCTTTTGACTGTTTTCTTGTGATTTTTGACTTATCCGTACCTGCACACACAAAACACAAATACAAGCATATTTTTGCCATTTTTGGTCTGTTTTGGGTTTAATTGGGTTATTTTAGGTACAAACGGATATGTGTATTCTACACTTATCAAAATTCCCCAAACTAAACAATTGTGTGTCCTCACGCAATATCACATGCCTTATAACCAAATATCTTGAAACTTCCCCAAACTAAACCTTTGAAAAGTAGCAAAGATTTTTGTTGAGAGAGATAAGAGATCACAAGTTATAAAACACCCGACTTCCCATTTTCTAAGATTTTTTCTCTTTTTATGGATTTTCTTGATTATTAACTACCTAACTACAATTTATTTGTGTTGACATAATGCAATGTTTTCATTACCACATTGGTAACTTTTAGGATCATAGAACAAAAAGCACAATTAAGCGTCTAAAAGATAACTTCATCATCCCCGATTTTTCACTTTTCCCATGCTAAGCTTAAAAACAAGATCATTGTTAATTACAAGTCATGACACTAACACTACTCATAAATATTAATTGTGTACTTACTTTTCCTCCCACAAATCCTACTTTTGTATCTCAAGATTTTACTTAAGTCATATACCCGAAGGCTCTTTAAGACTTGTTTCGATACTTATTAATTCCAAAAATAATGCGTAACGGTTAAAAACACAATAATTAGCTCCTAGCCCTTTTTAAAAGATCAAATGTCATCAAGATTAAAGTCCACATCGAGGCAACCAAAATTTGGCTTTTATTAGGCTACTTAAGCAAGACACCATTCATGTCATATACCCTAAGGCTCTTTAAGACATGAATGAACCAATCTTATTTGCACCATATACCCTTAGGCTCTTTAAGGCACAAAGTAAGACAAAAATTAAGCTACATAATGATACCTTAGTCCTTTAGAAGGCTACAACATCGGCCACGCCTCCGACAAGATGTAGCAAACATATTTCGACTTCGGATTATATAAGTAAAACCGATGCCTTTTATCTCGAAGCCACATCGATAGCGAGTCGACA
>BQNB010022701.1:2331-62699 GCA_026074375.1 Tanacetum coccineum | reverse complement strand
GATTAAAGGTTAACTGCTTTATAGACATCGGTTTTGAATGCAAAGACATTAACACAGTTTGTTCAAAGTCATTGTTCGTCATGATAGTGCCAAATACGAGGTTTACTCATTCAGATAGCATTTCCCAAAGACTGCGATTCTGCTTCAATGTTATGTTTTAGAACATATAGAAGTATAAATTTATTCTAGCACACTAAAGTTCAATCGAACTGTATGTTTTTAGGATATATATTCTGTACCCGTAACTGGCTGCATCTCCACAGTAGTTGGTTACTTCTCGGTTTCGAGCAGGTTGTATCTTCATAACAGGTCCTGGGTATCCAGTTGTTCTGGTCCTTGGTTCTTCGTATCAGGCTGCACTTTTGTGACATTTTTTGGCTTCGAGCTGTTTGTATCTTCATAACAGGTTCTGGTTTCGAGTTGTTCGGGTACTGGTTGCTTGTTGGTTATTGGTTTCAAGTAGGTTACCATTTCTTACGTATTGGTTGCTTATTGGTTGTTTATTGGTTATTTGGTTTCGGGTACTGGTTGCTTACTGGATGCTCAACAGGCTGCACTTTTTGTTGCTAATTGGTTTCAAGTAGGCTGCCATTTCTTAACAGTGCTTATAATTATAAAGCAAGTATGCCTCAGGAAGATTGAATGTAAGCTTAACACGTTAAAGCTTTCATCGTTCAGTCTATTCAGTTTCTCTAATTCTCAATATTAAGTATTTTTGGTGTTGCTTGTTGGTGACATGTTTAGATTGGTATTCTTATGAATTTGTTTGAGTAGCTCTTAATATTGATGATCACTTACAAACACATTGTATATCAGTTACCTTTACAGGATATGACTCCTATTAGAATGGAAGATGGAGGTTGAAGTTTTGGCTGATTGAAAGTGAAAGTGTATATCAGTTACCTTCACAGGAAAGTGAAGTTTTGGCTTGTTGAAGTTTTAGCTTCAAGTAAGTTCATAAACCAAGATGTATCAATGAAAGTGATAAGCGCAAGTTTCTTTGTTTCTTTTTGACATGCATGATGTAACATACCTTTACATGTAATTACTTGAGTGTTTACGTATTGCTTTGCTAATTAAAAAAGATTACGGGGCTGTTTCGGATTACTTATTTTAACTACTAAAATGGGACTGTTTTGGGATCGTTTGCAGAAAATTGAGCTCATAGATGCTTCGACTAATTACTATGGTAATGTTTAAGAAGGAGCTTAATCTTGTTTCCTTTGCTACTGGTTTTACCTAAAGTCATGTTTTATAATGTTTTCCTGTTTATTTTTCCTTCGTGTTTAAATGTTATCAAATTCTATTTAAATAGTAAGTTTTGTGATATATCCATTCACTATCAGTTGATGAAAATCTTGTCTTCTATGATTTCTGCAGATTAAGGATATAGTTCTTGCAGTTAAGAGAGCCTGCTATAAATCCAGATCACTTGCTACAGCTACTTAAATAAGTGTCTGCAACTTTTTTATGTTTCAGCTGTAACTTGTTTCACTCCGTAGTTGTTTTAGCTAAAAGGTTACACATATACACGACACATTTCATTTAGAGGTGACGAATGAATTAAACTTGTATACATATGAATGATGTATTTTGGTTTTCTAGAAATATTACTGAAATGCATGATTTTTTCAGATTGCTTATATCGAAGATGTTGGATTGCTTACTGAATACACTAATAGGGGCTGTTTGGGCTTGTTTTTGAAAAAGTAATCCCAAACAACCCCTTTTTTTCTAAAAATAAAAATATATTAGAGACAGGTTTCTATCTTTAAAACCGGTCCATATTATGTTTTCCGGACGTGTTTTTAATCGTCCAACAGGTCTCAAAAACCAAATGCAGACGTGTTTTTAATCGCCAAGCCGGTCTCAAACACCAAATGCAAACTGGTTTATAAACCGGTCTCGGTTTGTTTTCACATGGAGAGCCCCCCTCATACAGACCATACGGAAAACCGGTCTCGATTTGGTTTAAAACGGGTCTTGGAAGCACTTTTTGTAGTAGTGCCACGAAATTGTGTGTTCTTGTACTTGTTATTTTACGGATGGCGTGTGTAGCTCCTAGATCACACGGTGATGATGCTGGTGGTAGTCCACCCAGACGGCCCAACCGGCCCGTACCGGCCCAGTGCCAAAGTAAGAAATTGTGATTTTTTTTATTTTTATTTTATAACACTGATTCTTTTTAATTTCTTTTACTTGAATTTTTATGACTCAATAACTTATCTTTGTAGGTTCGATGCTGCGTCATAAGACGGGAAATGCGTCCTTAAGGAAGGCGTTTAGAGAAAATAACAAACAACCTTTGCAGCTTGTCTTTGATTACGTCGATCTTGGTACCTTCCATCCTCTAGGAAATTTTGCAAGCATGTTGAATAGTCTTATGGGGGAAACTCCGGCCACTTCCCCTTGCTTGCGAGTGGGAAGAAATTCCAGAGGCGTTTAAAGCCCATATTTACCCTACACTTGAGGTATTAATTGTTTATTTTACTTCTATCTTATTGTTATCGATGTTTAGATATGCGTGTTATGTTTAAATTGTTTGTTTATTTAAATGCATATGTTTATATGTAGAGCTATTTTTCAAAAAAAAACACTCGCGGAATGGTACCAATAACCAGCAAAGTGGTGACTTGACAGTAATGTATATTACGGGCGGGTTGGGGGGGGGACTTGTGGGGGAAAGGTTAAGATTGGACTGGAAGTTAACTGAGGCTTAACTTTGGCACAAAAATAAAAAACAGAACAGGCTGATCCATTATACAAAACAAGATTCGCCGTCGAGGCAAAGAATCATCGCCACAGCCGGAGAGTGTGGGAGACATAAACCCTTGCCATGAGTGGAATGAGCTTGGTTGACTGGTGGTCCCTCGAATTCGGGTTGTCGAGAAGCTTGCGAATGCGCTAACGAGCAAAGAACACGATATTAACCCATCAAGGAAAAAAATCATTCGCGCAAAGGAGGAATGAATATGTAAGACTCTTTATAATTTTTGTGATATTTTAAAGGTGTTTATATTGTTTATTTATAGCTCGTTATTAATTTATTTGATATTGTATAGAAAGTCGAGAAAGGGCATTACGAGGACCTCATTGAGAAGTGGAGGAAGGGGCACTCAAGTAAGAAGACTGGCGAATTTAAAACCGAACAAAACAAGCAGAGATACGTAAGTAATTTAACTCGTTACATTCTTTAATAACTTATTTTATTTGTTTTTAACCTTTTTTTTCTTTCATTTTCTTTTTCTTTCATAGTTGAATATGAAGGCCATGCAAGATAGGATTAAAGCCGGCATCATCCCGTTCAAGACCGATCAAGAAATCTTGGATGAAGTCGTTCCGAGTGACAACCGCCAGAATATGTCGGGCATGGGCAGGAAGTTACCGGGTGGTGGCTCAACTTCTCGTAGGCACACACATCGTGCATATGGAGATGTTATGAATCGGGATCAGATGACTCAGATGTTGAGGCAACAAGAGCAAGAGAAGAAGTTTGTAAAGGAAGCAAGCGGGGGGGATGAGGAGCGCAGCAACGGGCTTATTTGGCTTGCGTTAAAGCTGCCCCCCCCCCCCCCCCCCTATATATGGCGGCCCAACGGGCTAATGTGGCGTACCAAAATACTGAGTCGATTTATGGAGCCCTAGATCAGTTTTTTATGCACTACAACTCACCAAATAGTGCTAGGCCATTTACCCCTCCTGCTTTTAGTCTTGTACCCCCACCCCCACCCGGTCCTTCTATGCCCCAACTCACCCCTAATTGGGCTCATTTACTCCAACCTCCCTTTCCCTATAATCAACCACTCCAACCACTCCAACCTCCCTACCCCGGCCCATTTCCTCCCTTACCCGTCACCAATAATACATTCAACAACTGTTATCAACCCGTTCTCAACTCCACTCTCGCCTCTACTTCTAATACTCAAGCCCAACGTCCCCACTATACCCTTCTTACGAATCCTCATATGAACGATTCGCGGAGCTGTGACCAATTGGCTCAAGATTTGGCTCGTGAAAAAAATAACGAGTGCTCATCAGGGGAGGAGGAGGAGGAGGAGGAGGAGGAGGGCGAGCAACAATCGGGTGATGACTATTCGTCGGAGGAGGAGGAGTAGGCGTTTTTATGTACTATCTTAGTAATTGTAATAACTTTTAGACTTGATTTGTAATAACTTTTAGACTTGTTATCGTATTGTGGATTTGTGGTATTATAACGATTTGTTATTGTTATTGCCGAATTCTGGATTTTTGAAATGTAGATTTTTTCCGGAAAAAATCTGGAAAACTGGCATGGTGAGTCCAGTTTTTTTTTGCCCAGCAACAGTTTAGGGTCGACATTGTCGACCCTAATATCACACTTAGGGTCGACAATGTCGACCCTAAACTGGGTGGAAAATCCACGTGGAACACCACTATAGATTTTAAACAAATATAAAACTTAGGGTCGACATTGTCGACCCAAAAAATAAAGGGTAATGTCGACCCTAAATTTTTAATAATTAATTTGTTTTTAATATTAAAACGTTTTTAATAAATAAAAAAAGTTTAGGGTCGACATTGTCGACCCAAAGTCTCAAAGACAATGTCGACCCTAAAATTAGTCAACTTTTTTGGTGGAAATGTTGTGGTCCCCACTGTCGACCCAAAATGCAAAGGAAAAAGTGGACCCAAAGAATTTTGGGTCGAATGGTTTGGGTCGACATGTTAGGGTCGAAATTGTCGACCCTAAGTACTTTGGGTCGACACCCTTTGTAACTTAGGGTCGAAATTGTCGACCCTAAACCCTTATATTGTTGTAGTGATCACATGCATTGAAGATGAAATTATGTATTAAAAAAAACTAACCGGCTCAATAACTCTAGAAAACAAAATGAAAAGGACGGCTTAGCAACTAAATTGGCTGAATATGTGGAAGAAACAACGAAGAGTTCCAAATCTCCTTAAAAAATATTATGGAAGAACTTATAGGTCATTCTTTTAATTTTTTTTAAACAAAAATACAAAACTTGCCAACTATTATCAAAGGCAAACATAAACCCCCGTTCATGGCAGCTCATATTACCGTACTTGTTTAACATTACTATTTCAATAACCTAGTTGTTTCTCTCACTTAAAAAACCTCAACTAAACACACATCTTCAAAACCTCTTTCCAACCCATCCTTGTTAACGCTGCTGCTGCTATCACTTTTTGTGTGGCTTTATAACTTACGTTAGATAACTTTTGCTTCAGTTTTGTCTTCTTTTGCCAGGTAAAAAGGCTTCTTTCGGTGGTTATTGACTCTGATTTTTTAGTTTTTATTTTTTCTAGGTGTTTGTTTCGGCTTATATAGCCGTCTTATGGCTTATTTGCTTTTTGTCAGAAATTTTCCGGCTTATATAAGTTTTCTATGACATAATAAACTTATATAAGCCCATAAGTTCCAAGATATATAAGCCACGAAAAGTCAAATAAGCCATAAGCCGTCTATATAAGCCGAAACAAACTAATTTTTGCATGATTCAGGTAGTTATATGATGGTGACAATTTGTTAGTCAGTTTTTGTTTGGATCTGTTTTCTACAATCTACTACTAGTATGAGCTTTGAAAAAGTCAACTCCGTTATGGTAATAAAATTACGGAGGTGCCCTTGTTTCCAATTAATAATGTTTTTTATACTGGCTAATGTTTTTTTTAACAGAGGGTCTTTATTGGTTAACAAATGCAAATTACAAAAATATCCTTAATTATTTTGAACAGTGAATATTGGTTGGTTGATTTATAGTAATATAATAAAGTAACAGTGCAGTAGTGATATTGTGAGAAACCACAAGAAACTAAACTCCAATTTCTCTCTTTACATTCATATAATGTAAACCAACAGATATATAATGTCAATAATGAAATACTGGGAACATCTCAAAATACCATTTGAAAAGATAGACGTGGCCACCAAAAACTTCAAAACTTGTATCGGAAGTGGTGGATATGGTCACGTATACAAAGGAGTGCTCTCAATCAATGGAAAAGATACCACGGTTGCTGTAAAGAGGTTGAATGAGAAGTTCGGACAAGGCTTAAAGGAGTTTTTAACAGAGATTCATTTGTTGTCTGGTCAACAACATCCAAACCTCATCTCTCTTCTCGGTTATTGTGACGAGGGAAAGGAAAAGATTATTGTCTATGAATATGCAGCGTATGGAAGTTTGGATGGATACATAAGGCGGCATAATCGTGATGAGAGTTCTACTACTCTCACATGGTTAGAAAGACTCAAAATTTGTGTGGATGTAGCTCGAGGTTTGGATCACCTCCATAACCATATTGGAGGGCATCAAACGATTATTCACAGGGATATAAAAAGTTCAAACATTTTGATGGATGAGAACTTGGTTGCTAAAATATCTGACTTTGGATTGTCCAAGTTAGGTGTCACGGGTTTTGGTATGAGTCTCATTGTTTCAAATGGATGTGGGACACCAGGGTATTGTGAACCAGAATACTACATTTCAGGAATCGTGACAGAAAAATCTGATGTCTATTCTTTTGGCATTGTGCTATTTGAAGTTTTGTGTGGAAGGTTGTGCAATGAACCTGATAATGGCTTCAAACTCTCTGGAAAATCAGCCAAAGAATACTATAACAAGGGCAACTTGGTCAAGATTATTGATCCTTGTTTAAGGGAACATATGCACTCATACTCCATGACCAAATTCTCAGAAATTGCATACAGATGCTTGCTCGATGATCGAGAACAACGACCTGCCATGGATGTTGTCGCGAAAGAACTTGAAGAAACGCTAAATGTTCAGGTAATATTTATACATAATTTAATATATTAATGCAATACATTAACATTTAAACTTGTTTTTTTCATAGGAGGTACGCTAGTGATTCATTGCATGTAATAGACTTATCACTTTTACCGTAACACTTAATTTATACACTGCTGTTTATGTGTTGGAAGGAGGCTAAGTTGAGGAAGAAGTTTTCTAAATCTATTGAAGCTGGTGGTCTAGCGGGTGATAAAGAGACGTGGAAACTTATCAAGGAGAATAAAGACCTTCATTTGCCGTCTCACAAGGTAATTGTAGTAGAGACTTCTGATAGAAACTATGATTGCAGTGCGTATATATAGATGTTGATGTTTTTTGTTAAAATTTACAGGTTATGGTGGCAAATATACGATGTGAACAAATCTCTAATGAGAAATATTCCATTTTTGTTGCAAACCAGGTTCATACCTTAGCTTAGTGAGTAATTAATTAGCACAATACTCTTTAAAATTTTAGTTGACAGTTTAACTAAATATATGCAGGACTGGCTGGAACTAAGAGCGCTTATAAAATCTAATGTTGTCTCCGGCTATGGAAGGAAACTTAGCTCACTGCTTGCCATGTATTTATCCAGGTAAAAAAAAATTGTTTGCTTGATATGTCCTTACATAATTATATGAACCACCTTTTGTGTTTCATGTTATATTGCTTTTAGTTATGATGAAGAGGCGACATACTTTGATGAAAGTGTAAAAAATGCAAAGAGAAAGCAACTGCAAGATAGATTGATGCAAGTAATATTCTTGTTATTTGGGGTTTGCTAAGTGTGATCAATGTTTATTCATTTGATGTTTTTCCTCACTTCTTCGCATATCTTTAATTATCTTCAGCTTGTTCAGCCGACTATTAAAGCAATGTGGGAACACATAACATCTCGGACATTGAAAATCTTTAAAGAGGCACTTAACGATACTTCAATAGAAGAAAAAGGATTTGAAGTGGCAGCTAGTAACTGCACTCAAAAGTTCATGACTCTATTCGACGCACAGTGTCAAGGTATATTGTCATTTTTGAGTATCTTTTTTGGATGCCTGCATGTAGATCTCTTTAATGGTTCAATTTATACGTTACGCTGTGTGTTTTCAAACATCCATCTGACTTTTATTTGTGGACCTGATACACTGAAAATATACAGATATTGTCATCGAGCAAGAGGCACAGGACTTGGCGAAAGTAAGGGATATATTTTTTGGCGATCTAGTTTCACATATCACTGAAGTTCGAAATGCCAACCTCGCTAAACTTACTGCACTATACGAGGTAAACTCAACTTGTAATTAGTAGCTTAAAGTAATTTTTTTAATGATATTATTATAATTAATTAATTATAGAAATTTAACAAAACAAACAATACTAAAAACATAGTTTCTCATTCAAAAAAAGTATAATGATGAATTTAAGTTATAATCGACCGGATGTTCTCACTTGCTCACCAAATATACATATAGGGTAGAGATACAATGAGAAGCCCTTAGAATGATAATGATGAGAAGGATTGTGGGAATGACATGTGTCACCTTGCCACATCACCATGTCACATAATCTTCTCCATCCCATCTCACCAAAATAGAAAAACTTCCTTAGGACTTTTTCATCCACCAACATCTTTTATCTTGAGAAAAAATTCACAATTTTCAATTTTTTTTTTTATAAAAAGTCTTTTTACACTTCTCAAAGATATGTCTTTGTATTTAACCATGTCAGTATTTTGACCGGTCAAACGGATCACATATAGATTGAATCACCAAAATAGCCTATCCATTTTTCTGCAGTCAAACTTAGAAGAGGCGATATATGGTCCGGTGGAAGCTCTTTTAAAAGTGGGTAGTGATGATACATGGAGTAGAATTATGACAATTCTTCATCAGGAAATTGAAAGAGCTGTTTCGGAATTCTCTTCTGCACTTTCTAGTTATGATGTAGATGAAAAAGCCACGGAACATATGATTTCAAAATTGACAAGTTATGCAATAGGACTGGTAGAAAGGAAGGCAAGAGATGAAGCCGCCAAAGTTTTGTTTTACGTGAAGGAAAGGTACTACATGCTTGCGTGCATACATCATATTTAAGGAAATTCTTATTATTAATTTACTTATACTCATTGTATATATGTTAAATGACAGATATATATTTATGTTCAACCATGATATTTATTCGAGGATACGGGTTTGGACTCACAAGGAAGATATTCAAGCTATAAGGAAAACTGCCTCGTCTTCTGTAAGAATCTCATGTGTATATTACAGTATGATGATGTTTGATGTTGGGGCTATTTATTATTCTCTAACACGTGGCTCGTATATTTTGTTAGTGTTTAAGGTTGCTTTCGGTGCTAGCTGCAATACGTTTAAATAACGACGCCGATACAATCTGGGAAACTCTTTTTCTCGCGTTAGGGGATTCAGAGACAAGTCAGATTACACAAAGTACATTGACATCAAACACTTGGGAAAAGGTATTATGGGTGATTTTGGCAGACGCGCTACAAGAAAATAATCCAATCTATAGGCTTTTTTCTCGACACTTTTAAAATATTTGTGAAAATTTATTAGTTTATTGTGTAGAAATTAGTTACATTTACAAGTGCGAAATATTTTAAAATATTAGATTTTTCACTCTTATAATTGTATAAAAAAAAGCTCACAGTGAAGGGCTCTAAACAAATGTTGACACTTATTGGTGTGAAAGTAGTTAGTAACGCCCAATTTCTACACGCTTCCTCAAGTGTGAGAAATTGGGTGATACAATTAATTTTCACACTTACAAGTGTGGAGAAAAAAATATTATAGATGTAGAAAATCAATAGTTTTACAATTCTTTTTCTACACTTAGGTGTTATTAAACTACTACATCCGTCTAAAAATAAGTGTTCAATTTAACGTTTCAGAGTCAAAATTTTTTAACTTTGACCTCAACTATTTTTGTATAATACTTGATACAAAATATATGAATGGATTGGGTTTAAGTGTATTTTTATTCATATAATTTTCACCAAGTATTATATAATACTCAAAAAATTATTTAAGGTTAAAGTTAAACAAGTTTAATTCTGAAAAGTCAAATTGGAAACTTATTTTGAGACGGATGGAGTAGTAAAACATTACAGGAGTTTTATAAGTGTGGAAATAAGAATTTGTAGTTTAGACTATTTTTTTTTGTAGTGACGAGTTTCTTTTTATTCTCATGAACATGAAGAAAGTATAAAATATAACTACATGACAACATTCCTTCGGACGCCTTAATTTAATTTGAAAACATGTAGATTCCAGCGACAAAGACGCTCATAACACCTGTTGAGTGCTTAAGTGTGTGGAAACAGCTTATAAAGGAAACTGAATATACCTTCATCCAAGCTAATGCTGCTCAGGTACTTACGTGTTATGTCATTTTGTTGACTTCAATTGGTGAGTATATGCATATGAACTAAAGATTTTTAAACCTTTGTTTGACTTCAAATATTTCTACGTGTATGGTTTATAGGAGAAATATAAACAGAGCGAGCGCGAGTGCAAGGAGCTGAATGAGCTGAGGGAGCTTGAGCACGAGCACAAGGAGCTAGATGAACTTTGGGGGAAGAAGTTGCCACATGACTATCCACGTCTTATAGAAATGTCAGACATTCCTTTGAACTACACCACCAAAAAGGAGCTCTACCTCCTCTTTCGTCACGGTTTCCTTGCTAACAATGGTCAACTGGTAATTCTTTACAACTTCTACATCTCAACGATTATCAAGAGAACAAAAGTAGAATTAAATTCTTGATACTTTAATTGTGTTTCTAGTTAAAATTTTGATTTTATTATCTGGTTAACAGTGGTTTTCAACGTGCAAATCGACCCGCCGGATTTGCTCGATAATACCCGCTACACATGTCAATTATCCAATGACTATCATTACAACAAGCTAGAAACTCTATCTCTACCTGAATCAAGGTGCGTATGATATATACCGTAAGACAATTTCATTTTTATCTCCAAGAATTTCAGCTAATTAATCTATATATGTCAACAGGTTCGAAGAGGTGAAAAAACTTTATAATAAATTTCGTTATGATTTCAAATGTAGACTTGAGTCATTCATGTTTTCACCTGATCATAATAACTATGCATGGTATCTTGTGTTCAAATTAAAAGATGACCACGTTCTGTGGAATGATGGGTCTATTTTTACAGCAGAGTACATCTTGGCCGGCATTCATTATATGACTACACCAATAACACTAAAAAAGCCAAAGGAGGAAAGTGGGTCGTCAAAGCATGCTTACGTGGAAAGGAGTTGGGTGGAAGAAAGGGATGATGGTTGGTTGGAGGCCAGGTTGACCAAACCACTTGAAAAACATGACTTGGAAAATCGCAAGGAACTGGAGGTAGATTTATATGAAAGCAAGGATGGGAGCCTTGATGGGATCATTGTTGAAAGCGTCGAGTTTAGGCCAGTGGTTGTGGATGATAATGCGTGTTTCATATCCGGTGGTTGAAATTTTTATCTTTTATTTTTGGAAAAAGGAATATATATTAAGTTAAAAAGTTGTAACTATCAAGTGATATCTAATATCAACAACCTGATAGACAATGGAACCCCCGTGAGGAGTAGCGTATTTATAGTGCTACAAAAACCCTAATGGGCTCACAACCCACAAACCGGGCTTACACCCTCGCAGTCCGAGCGGTGAAATCATGAAAGTTCAGACTGGAAAGCCACTTAAAACATAAAACATTAATAAAAATAAATAGAACACCCCACTATTTATTTTGTAAAATCTGGATAGAAAAAATAATTAAAATAAAAACACAAAGGACCCGCTTCTTCATTTTTCTTTCCCACTCACGAATTTTATTCCAAAGAGTAGAGCAAGTCCAACTTTGTGTCCCTTCTTTTCTGTGCTGTCTTTGTTAATTATCAAAGATCTCAAACACACTCTTTTTTGACCTACCGTTGCTACCGATCTCGTTTTATTTTTACACATGTTTGAGCAGCTCATCCGCGGAAAGGAAAACACGATTTTGCGGATTTGTGACCTAAGCACAAATCACCAACACAAATCACGGTTGTGTGGATTTGTGACCTTAGCACAAATCACCAACACAAATCGTGTAACAATTGACGAAGAGGTGGAAATATTTTTGTAGTGGAACGGTAGCAGGGTTGAGAATTGTGTGTAGTGGATCCGAGTTCAAAACGGTTGTCATGATTGGAGTGGATCTGAGTGCCTAATGTTAAAAAAATACAACCCAGTAAGATATCAAGGATGGGAGCCTTGATGGGATGATTGTTGAAGGTGTCGAGTTTAGGCCAGTGGTTGTGGATAATAATGGATGGATTGTATCTAGTGGTTGAAATTTTTTCCTTTCATATCTGCCAAAGGATCTTTTATCTAGTAAAGGAGAACGAAAAGTGAAGACTTCGTATTTTAGAAAAAATATATTGTTTCTTTATTAAGTATGATTCTTTAGATTATTATTTTTAATTTTAAATATTTTTTATTAAAAAAAGTCTAAATATTTCCTTATTTAGCAAAAATTGTTTATAAATTCGTTCCTGTAAATTTAAAGAATAAAAACCAACCCAAAAGTATTAGTGTCAAAAATAAAAACAAAAAAAACTTGAAAAAATCGGACATAATTTTGTAAAAAACAGAGGCTTCTAATGACAAGTAAAAAAAAATCATTCTAACGTACATAATATAACACCCACAAAACACACCATCACCACATCCCTATAAACTATCGACAAATAACAACATAACTCGGTAAGATTTCGAGATCCATCTATAATTTAATTTTTCAATCACAATGATTTAATGTTTTCGATTTTGTTATAATTCCTTGACCGATTCGATTGTTTCTACAATAATCAAACATGAATGATCTAAGAATTAAAAAAAAATACGACAAACTTAGTGAACTGAAGGAGAATTATATAAAAGGTTACAAGTGGTTTTTTAAGGTTTTTTAATTAATCACTCCTTTCATCAATTTCATGTGTTATTTTTTTAACAGGAATTCATGTTTTATGGTCAATTTTAGCTCTTTATTTTGATTTGATATTTTAGACTCGTTTATGGGTTGTTCTACATGAATATTACTGCATTTGGGTTTCTTTTTTGGCCGAATTTGAGTGTGATTTGATGTGTTTTTGTAACGAAGTTTATTATAATATCCGGGGAGAGTTAAATTCAGTTTTAGATAGGAATGATTGGAATTTATTTGTTAATTGATTGGTGTGTGCTACCGATTATGTGGTTTTCACGTCGTAGAAAAAGAAGGTTATGAAAGGCATGCAAAAGCATTGACGAGAATGCTACAACTTCATCTTTATAAAGGTTCATGTAGCTACAACTTTGTGCTTAGTTGTCTGTGTGCTCTAACTGTATGTCAAGATCATATTTGCTTTATTATGGGAATGATCAGAAACCAATAGTTAGAGGACAAGTCTCTTGGAGAAGCCAATGAATCTCTGGTAAGATAATTTTAAGTGGTGTTATTTCAGATTGCTGATTCATTAACAGTTACATTAAAAGACTAATTGGTTGATTGACAATGGCATATTAGGAGTTACATCTTTAGTAGTTTGGCTAAAACTAGCAACTACAATACAAAAATAATATATATGTGACATAGTGAGATCACTTAAATCAATCACTTTTACCTTTCGGAGCAATCTTTGAGCGAGTTGTGAATGTCATATTCAAGGGTCACGTAAATCCATTAGGGTTGATAGACACATATACCATTAAACTTGCTTACTTTCTATAGTTTAGCATTACTTGCTACTGACAATGAAATTAGACATTAAAAGAACCTAGTTTATCCCTTTGGACGAGTTTTTAAGGTTAGTGATAAAGTCTTATTCATCTAAATGGGTGTTTGGATAAGGTTATTTTTGGGGCTTACGTATTAGGCTTTTTGTTGTTGGTGTTAAGTTGTTAAATCGAGCTCATGTTTAGTACATGTTGTAACGTCTAAACTTGATGGAGTTTTATTCATTTTGTAACATCTAAACTTGCATTACCTAAGATTAAGTTTGCAAACTTAAACCAACTGTTTTGTGATGTAGTTAAGATTTAATGTAATCATTTATATAAATTTGAGTAAAATATAACCGTATAATTTATATGTGTTGGATCGTAAATTCTTGATAGTGCAAAAATCAGATATACCAAATCTATAAGTTTTATTGATTAATCAATCTAAAAAGTCATCATCATCGTTTGTACAATAATCCTGTCTATATATAATAAATGAAGAGGTGCGAGTCAATAGATGTGTCGGTTCATGGAACCGATATGTCTCTTCAATTTGTAACTGCCAAAAGTGGCGGTTTATGCTTTTGGGTGGTTCCTATTATTCCGGTTGTGACTTATCTGTGGGTCGGTCTTGACCTGGTTTGACCCAATATTCTCCCTCCTACATCAAAGGGGCTTGTAGGTCTGTAAGTCCGAATGAAGCTAGTCTCATTGTTAAACTTGATCTTCGGAAGTGCCTTGTGGAGTCCGTCAGCTTTCTGGATACTCCGCTATACGAATCTACCTGTGATGTCGTCTCTATCAAACGACATTCTTGTATTGAAGTGGTATTTGTATCAATGTGTTTGCTTCTTTCGTGAAAGATGGTTCTTCCATTTTAATTGGCCAAATGTTGGATGTATAAATTCGTGATTAGTTGCAAAATCGATATACCAACATCTATAAGTTTTCTTGATAATCAATCTTAAAAAGTTCTCAGCATGTTTGTACAATAATCAGGTCTATCTATAAAAAATAGAAGAGGTGCGAGTCAATTAGCTGTGTGGTTCATGGAACCCGATTAATGTTCTTCCGTTGTATTGCCAAAAGTGGCGGTTAATGCTTCTCCTGCGGGTCCTATTATTCCGGTTGTGATTATCTGTGGGTCGGTTTGACCCGGTTTGACCCAATAATATGTATTTGATTAGATAAATGTTACATTGAAGGTCATATTAACTCTGACTCATCCATCAATTGTGATGGAATATGCAGCTTGTGGGGAGCTTTTCGATAGAATTTGTAATGCAGAGCTCTTTAATGAGGATGAGATTATTCTCTTGCGCTTCGGTTCAAAATGTCTAATAATCGCCTAACAAAGAAACAATATGCAGTTTTAAGTCATTAATACCATGATTACTATATGACATAGGAACTTTTATTGTGTCCTGTGAGCAAAGAGAGAATACAAGTATTGCGATTTCTTTGAGTCAAGGTGAGTGTTTTAGATTGTTCTTATTATGGTTTCGTGCATGCTTGAAACTTCTTTCTACAACTTATATGACAGGTTAGCTACTGTCATTAAAAATCACATGTGATCTGTCACTCACCTTACTGACATTTATAGTAGGGGGTAAGTAGCTGATCATACATTGCACCCAAGAACCTTCCTGTAATTAATATTGCACCAAAAATGTGAAGTACTTAGGATTCATTTGCCTCTTATTACAGCACTTTCAGATTTGCAACTAGAGGCTTGAGTTTATTCTTTTGTGCGCGATAAATTACCTTTCAAGAAGGATCCTAATGCTAAACAGTCAACCAACATGCACAAATGTTTTCCATAAAGTGAACCGAGTTATGGGGGTGTTTTGTTTAGTCTTATATAGCTGGCTCTATGGCTTATTGGTTTTGGGTTAAGTTTCTATAAGCTAATAATTTTGTGGCTTATTATAAAAACTTTAAGTTTATACTACGTCATTATGACATATAAACTTATATAAGCCGATAAGTGTCAAAATACAGCCCAAAAGTCGTTTATGAAACATAAGGCCCCAAACCAACTTAGTATATAAGCGAAAATGCCCATATGTTTGTTTTTTGATGATTATTTTGAGCATAGTGAAGAAATCGAATTTTTTGTTTTGTGAATATGTGGTGACTCGATTATGTGATTTTCAGAGGGTGTTTTTCTTTATTAACCTGGCATGTGAAAATTCCAGGTGTTGTTGATGTTGACAGAGTGAACGGGACATGTTTTTTTCGAGAGTCGTCTGTTCTATGAGGACATTGTTAGACTAAGTGTTTATTTTAGTAATAGTTCGTCTTCGAACAAGATAAAAAGGTAATTGTGGCAATATTGTTAGGTTGGGTAATTTATAAAATTGGGAAAGTCCTACGTATGATGAAACGGGTAAAGGTCAGATTGGCGTGAAACACACTGTCATTTTTGGTTATAAATAATTAGTGTGTCAATTTTGAGTTTAGAATTTGTGTTTAGTAGTGTATATTTCACAAAAATTTTTTACAAATAAAATATTTTATGGGGTTTATGCATTAAAATGACATTCTGGGTGACTTGCAATGCATTGACCCATTTCATATTGTTAATACTGTAATCAGTATAATTGTAGCTAATTAATCTTTTATTAATTTGCATTGGATTGAATGGGTAACACTAACTTCGTTGTTGTTATCTTTTCAGTTCGTATCAAACTGCTACATATATATGCATACCCTGGCTCGAATGGTGCTAATATAGAAAGTGGCATGCGAAAGTATAGTGGTTGAACTTTGGATACTCCTTCCCTAATTCGAAATGGTTTTGGTATCTTATTTTTGAGGCACAATTGGTTCAAGCGGGTTTCAGATGTAACTCTTTTAGGAGTGCTTTCTACAAATTAAAAATAATAAAAAGAGTGGGTGCTACAAACCCATCCTGTTTGGGCTCGTGGGCGTTTTTGTCATATATTTCGCTACAGTCCTGTGTTCGGTATTTTGATATCGTTATTTTGTGTCTTATATGAATTTGGTCAAGATCTGTCGCATGTAGAACTTTTAAGTAAGCAATATTCCATTAATTGAAGTATTTGGTTTGGTTTTTGTTTGTATCTTTGTTTTATGTTTGGCAGTTGGCGTCGAGTCTTTGTTTCATTCTTGGATCAAGACTGCACATTCGAGCGGTGGTTGCTAAAGCTAAAATATTGTACCTCCACCAAATACAATCTTTGACTTTTCAAATAAAGAGACAAATCAATCTTTGATTATCAAATAAAGAAACAAATTAATTCTTAAAATCTAAACATATCTTTAACAAATATAACAAAAATAATGATATTAAAAAAGATAGATCGACAATTATAAATTGTCATTTTTTACCCTTCAATCTCTTCGAAATAATTAAACACTTGACTTCACGTGTTGACCGAAGAACCGGCGGCTAAGACAGAGGAGCTGGAGCTCAAACATGCCCTACATCATTCTCCTCCTCTTGAAAAAAGACTCGTCCTCGAGTCTTGTCTTTCCAAGTCTCGAACACTGAAACTTTCTAACCCCTCTCCGTTTCCTTAACACGGCTTCTCTATGGAGAATCACGTTCCATCATGCCAATCATTCGATGATCTTCAAGGTGAAGTGACATCATCCTCACTCATGTGATCGTTGCCTCATTCGGTGATTCTACGGTAAGCTTGATTTTGGAATCCCTCTTGAAGTTCCTTCACTTGTTTAAAGATGTCTTCATTCTCTACAACACATGGTCCTCATTGGTTAGTCGGGTCGTTGCCTTATTCGACGAATCTACGAGCTATGTAACCAAATGGTTTTCCACGTCACGCGGATCAGGATCGTTTCCTGCTTCGGCGTTCTATGATTACCACCCCTCGGGGGTCTTCCACGACAAACACGTCCGGCCATTTGTACCTAGCAGCTCTGATACCAAATGATGGCGATTGACGTTGTGAATGCAAGAAACCACACAAGAACAACGAATAAGGAATTTCGATAAACCCTTAAAGGGTGCCCAACCGAGACTTCAAGAGAAACACTCTTATTTTATAAACTCATCATAATTTCAAAACCTAAACCTATTACATTTATAGGGTAAAAGTGTCTTGAAGAGAAAGTCAAATACAATCTTTGACTTTCAAATAAAGAGACAAATCAATCTTTGATTATCAAATAAAGAAACAAATTAATTCTTAAAATCTAAACATATCTTTAACAAATATAACAAAAATAATGATATTAAAAAAGATAGATCGACAATTATAAATTGTCGTTTTTTACCCTTCAATCTATTCGAAATAATTAAATATTTGACTTCACGTGTTGACCGAAGAACCGACGGCTAAGCCAGAGGAATTGGAGCTCGAACATGCCCTGCATCATTCTCCTCCTCTTGAAAAAAGACTCGTCCTCGAGTCTTGTATTTCCAAGTCTCGAACTCTGAAGCTTTCTAACCCCTATGCGTTTTCTTAACACGGCTTCTCTATGGAGAATCACGTTCCATCATGCCAACCATTCGATGATCTGCAAGGTGAAGTGACATCATCCTCACTCACGTGACCGTTGCCTCATTCGGTGACTCTACGATTAGCTTGATTTTGGAATCCTTCTTGAAGTTCCTTCACTTGTTTAAGGAGGTCTTCATTCTCTACAACACATGGTCCTCATTAGTTAGTCGGGTCGTTGCCTCATCCGGCGAATCTACGAGCTATGAAACCAAATGGTTTTCCACGTCGCGCGGATCAGGATCGTTGCCTGCTTCGGCGTTCTACGATTACCACCCCCCGGGGGTCTTCCACGACGAACACGTCCGGCCATTCGTACCTAGCACCTCCGATACCAAATGATGGCGATATGCCATTGTAAATGCAAGAAACCACACAAGAACAACGAATAAGGAATTCAACAAACCCTCAAAGGGTGCCCAACCGAGACTTCAAGAGAAAACACTCTTATTTTATAAACTCATCATCTAATTTCAAAACCTAAACCTATTACATTTATAGGGTAAAAGTGTCTTGAAGAGAAAGTCAAATACAATCTTTCATATAAAGAAACAAATCAATCTTTGATTATCAAATAAAGAAACAAATTAATTCTTAAAATCTAAACATATCTTTAACAAATATAACAAAAATAATGATATTAAAAAAGATAGATCGACAATTATAAATTATCCTTTTTTACCCTTTAATCTCTTCGAAATAATTAAACACTTGACTTCACGTGTTGACTGAAGAACCGGCGGCTAAGCCAGAGGAGTTGGAGCTCGAACATGCCCTGCATCACATAGTATACTTTGTCAAGGTATAGTTATGATATCGACAAGCTACGATTCACACGGGTGTAGTTAGTTCCTAGGTGCTTGCCATTGTAGAACCCACTATTTCCTACGTGCCTTACCCTCTTACTCTCACTATCTCTCGTGTAGTTGTTCTCACAATTTTTTCTCACTTGGAAGTTAACACTCTCTCATACAATGAATTTGTAGATCTGCGATTCATCATATGTAATGATTTGTATTTTCTAAAGTTGTTTTAGTGTTATTTAATACCAGTCATTTTGAAACCAATGGCTTAAACTGTATTTACTTGTGGTTTTGATGAAGTTTGGATAGCGAGATCTACTGTCTATGATTTATTTCATGGATATGTATTGAATGCTTGTTGTTTGTATGCTGTTTTTTTGTGTATTACATTAGTTTATGGTTCTCCAATTGGATGTAGTTGATGTTTATTCTGGAAGTTGATCTAACTGTATAGCTTGTATGTTTGTGTGATGGCTGATGTATTGGATCATTAGGCGCCGTTAAATGTTCATGGATCATTTTATCTGCTGGTTGATTATGTTGTTTAATTTTGTTGTCTTTGTTTCTAATTTTAACTGTCTTTATGTGTTTGACAGATACCAAGTGACAAAACTGTTGGAGGAGGTTATGACGACTTCAACACTTTATTCAGTTAACTTGTGATGGCAAACGTGATTCTCGTGCCATCTTTGTTGATCTTGAGCTTACTGTCATTGATGAAGTGAGGACCGGAACTTACCGCCAGCTTTTCCACCCTGAGCAGCTCATCAGCGGAAAGGAAGATGCCGCCAACAACTTTGCTTGACAACGAGGCTATCTATGACTTCGATGTCCTAATTCTATCTTGAAGCTAAAAGTGGCACCTTTTTTCTTGATTACGGTAACTCAATGAACTTTTATGTAACAAACTTGATTAGGGATGCACATGCCACTAATGTATAGATCTCTTACAATCATCACATGTACAAGTGTTTAATGTTTTGTTATTTTTGCAGTTGTGAAGTGAAAGTTGAAGATGCAGAGAGAGCCATTTTCGACATTGCTAAAGTGCAGGTAGCTATATTGCTGCAAGACCTTTTCTCTCTATTTTGATGGGTCGGCAACAACGAAAGCTCTAGAATAAGATGAAGATGACTGAAATGCTACGTTTGCTCCAAAGGTATACTCAAGTATTGGTGACTATTTCCATAAAATAAATCTGAATTTTGGTATGCATTTCATTGTTGCAGATGCACTTTGGAATGATATGAGAGATCAAAAGCTGAAGAATTTGTTGATTTGGCTTCGTTTCTACTCAAAGTTCCACATAATAGCTGGAAATGTGGAATAGAAACATTTTTTCATTTAGAAAGAACTAAATAAGCTTTTTGTTACTGTTGTTGCCAACGCTGGGATGCGCTTTTCGACTAAAAGGAACTTCCTCCTTGGTTGACTATTCGGTGCTCGCCTAACGCTCCCCAATATATGGTTCCAAGGAAATATATTGGCTGTTTGTCTTGAATGTTAACAATCAACATGTTTCTTGATAAAACATTGATTATTTTGTCATTGTTGGACCCAGGTTTGTTAATATAACAAATTAATTATTGTTTTACTTTTATAAAGGTGATTAGATTGTTATGAGAAGTAAACACAATCACACTTGATAAGTTCCAAACAACAGGTCAAACTTTTATAGCAACAAGTGTTAACTCCCAAACAACAATAAGGGAATATTCGCATCGTGATAAGTTCAAACAAACATCTAAAAGATAACATTACACTAAAGAAATAAACAAAGTCTCTTTAGAAACGACGAACCAAATTTTCTTTAGCACTTCGTACGTGAAAATACAGAGATCACCTGGTAAATGAACTTCTCATATAATTTAACTATTCTCCTATTGGTTACTACTTCATAACACACTTCAAAATAAAGAAACTCTCTATAAACACCGAAGTGCTTGATGAAGTTCATAGAGTTAGCACATAATTGCTTGAAAAGGGATGGAAGTAGTCTGGCGTGGCTATATATAATGCACGGAAAGTCAACAACTAACAGTAGCAACGAAACACTCGACTCAGAAACAACTTTCACCCAGATGCTGCCGCAAAAGGGAGGCCAGCCGAAACAATTTTTTGGACTTTTGAAGGCACCGGTGAAACAAACATGAGATCCTTCATAAGCTTGGGAAGGTAACGGGTTTTCGATTTTGATTAATATAATTATGTGATTAACTTATCTTTCATTATAGTTTCTTGTCATAATTGTATTTAATTTAAACCATCGTATCAAAATATAATTCAAATATTCATGATATCACTCGTGCTAATATCTTATGGGATATAATAAGCAATTTATTGCTTAAAGATTCTCATATCCATACGACTTATACGAGTAATTTGTGACCTCCACTGTTCTATAATTGTGTTCCAAGTTGGTAGGCTCAATAACTCTAGAAAACGAAATGAAAAACAAGACTTAGCAACTAAATTGGCCGTATATGTGGAAGAAACAACCAAGACTTAAAAATATTAAGAAATGAGTTATTGGTCATTCTTTTATTTCTTTTACAAATGAGGTACCCGGAACAAGCATAGCAATAGCGGAATCAGAAAATTAAGGTTGTGTGGGCACACTTTGATAATATTTAGAAATTACACTATAAATCGGCACGTTAGGAGGGTATATTACAAAGACAGTATGATATTTTAAAAAAATTACGCTAAATTTTTTTTCGTTAGGGGGCACGTGCCCACCATGTCCCCCTCCTTTCTCCACTTCTAAAGCATAGCCTCTTGGTATACGTGGTTTAATTTGTGTGTGTGTTTAATTTTGTGTTATATGTTTAATTTGTTAAGGGTACGTTTGGTATGTGGTTCTCACTCTTAAAACTTGAGATTTGATTCAAGTTAGTAATTGTTTGATTCTAAAGATAAAATGCATTGGGCCCACTAAAACTCCATCATTAAAGCACGTAATTAATTTGTTCAAATTGGCGGAACTTTGAACAATTGGGGACGAAATTTTTTATTAGCAACGAAATGTAGAAAAGAGTATTACGTCAACTATTCGGACGCCCTACCACAATCCAATTGCCCATCAAAAGACAAGCTAACTTGTAATGAAATGCTCAAAGTGCACAACACAATTGTATTCGAGACATTCGATCATGAAAGAGCATGAAGCAAACCTGTTATCATTTAAATGTGTTTCCTAAGGACTACTTTCCAATGTAACAAAAGATAATGTTTGATATGATCCTACGAACGTACCATATAATCAACATAACTTAGACAATTGCCATTAAGCTCAATCTATACATGAATGCATTCTAACCAATTATAGAAAATAGTTCTACTAAGTAATGAAAAAAAAGATTGAATGAGTGATATAAAAAGAATGAGAGTTTGTAAGATAAGAAGAACATACTCTTGTGATGGGCAGAATGTAGTTTAACCCATAGCTTCTTGAGTGGAGAAAAGAGGGATTGAAGCCACCCCATTAAAGAGAAGAAAAGAAACTAAATGTACCTTATTAAGTGTTAATACTAATAATTAGTCCCTTCAAAGCTAAGTAGGCATGATTTTTTATAGTGGCCGGGGATTGTACCTTATGATCTTGAGAATCCAGTCTTTGTTGTGCAAAGATTATGCTCCCAAAATCCTTGTTTAACTATTATTGGTGTCTTTTCCCTGTTGACTACCATATTTTGAATACTTTTAATCATATCCATTTTATCCGTAAGAAAATATATTCTCCCTGTCATAAACATAATCCCCACACCGAATCTATTACGTGTCTTCTATATCCCTTCCTTTAACTCGGGATGGATGTCGTTTCGCAAATGGCCAGGGAAGAAAACCCCACAATGCTATACAAAACCCTTTGACTCCATGAAGAACTGGAATAACTGCTTCTTCTGGTTAGACGAGAAGATATTCCCTACCGTGGTGGACTGACGCGCAAGTGCCCCAAAGGATGAGAAGCCAGTAGCAGGTTCCAATTCGGCAGCGCACGTCACGACGCTGAATACACATCGTACCCCCTTCCAGAAACTACCGAAAACCCTGTTATGCTTAATAGGGCTCAGTCGGAACTACTACCTGGGGGACGATGTGTATCCTACATTTCTCTATGACGATGACCGGGGTGGGTGTTTTTATAAGTTGTCATTATTACTCGCATGTTTATGAAGATAGTTTAACAATTCTTGTTTGTTAGCAGAGATGGATCTGTTCAATCTGACCAATGCCTCCAATCCAGCCAAGGTGAAGACTAAGACTCGACCCCGCGTCGCCCATGAGTTCCCGTTATTGACTTCCACCACCAACCGTGTTATAAACATGGAGGATGTGACCGGGACGTCGGGTCCTCAGGGACACCTTCCACAGTAGAGAAATCACCGTTGGATTTTGCTGATGAAGAGCCACCCCAAACAATTACTAAGACGGTCAGGACGGAAGGTCAGGTTCAGGAAGAACTGTTGCAGGAAACCCCTCCTGCAGAACATGCAGCGACCGAAAACGGGTCTAAAGGAGGAGGTAGCTGCCATGGGGCCACATGCGGGCAAAAGGCAGAAGCAAATGCGCCGCAAAAGAGTAAATGATGAGGCGGAGGCGAATGCGCCCCCCAAGGTATTAAGGAAGGATCATGTGTCCAGCCCCGCACACAATACCCACGGAGGGAAATCCCTAGTTGCGATGGGGTTAGGTGCGAGCTCCATCACCCCACCTGTGACACAAGAGACTCCCATGAGCGATCCGAATCCGCTGTCGTACGCGAAGCCGCGACCAGTCCCTCAAAAAGATGTTGCGCAGTAAGTGAACCGATCCTTAATATTTCTTGTTTTTTTTCATACCTCCAACAGTTTGGCCATTCTTAACAAACCGTATTTGTTTTCTTCTATGAATTCAGGTCTTTGAAGGCGGCAGACGGGGAAGATTCGGACTCTGAGAAGTCTACCTCCTCTACATCCATGAGGGGGTCACCCGGAAGTACATATCAACAGGGATGGGGTGTGACCAACAACTGCCGTTTGGACACCCCGGATGTGTGTCAGGATGTCGTGGACCACATAGTGCCGCCGGGGTACTTTTTAGTGTTGCGCCACTTGCCCAATGACGAGTTTCTGAACCAATATAACATAAATCTGGCGCGACAAGTGGCGATGGGCTCACAACTGAGGTTAAGGTTTGAGCAAGAGGTCAGGCTTCTTAAGAAGGCTAAAGCCCAGATAGCCAAACGAGATCAAAGTATCCAGGCGAAGGAGGAGGAGATAACAAAGCTGGATCAAGAAATTCAATCCTTCCGAACCGTGGAAGCGGAAGTGCATGGCCATCGTAATCAAATAAAGAACCTGAGGACCTTGCTAGAGGCCGAAGTTGATATGAAGAAGGTCGCGGAGGCTAAGAATGCTGAATTGACTAAGGAATTAGAAAGCCTTCGTGTCCAGTTCTCGGACCTCCAAGTTAATAATAATCAGTTGTCTCAGTAGGTGTCCAACCTTCAAGCGCAAGTTATAGGCAAGGAGAAGATAAAGGTCGTTTTGAGGAGTTCAAGAAGTATGAGGATGACAGGGTTGAACAACGGTGTGCAGAAATGGATGCGAGATTGGATGCGCTCAACATAGATTTTAATGAGGAGCTGTATCCTCATATGCTGGTTATCAGGCACGACCTACGCTTAGCAGTCATGAAGTGTGCTGAGTCGACGGAACTAAGGTGGGCATTTGCCGGTGTTGTATCCGTTGGGATTGCTAAGGGTATGAGCGAGGGGCTCAAACATGCGGTAGAGCATGGAAAGGCTAATGTAGACTTGGCGGCTATTGAGGCGTACGAACCTGAGGCCGATGCTAAATATGTTGCGGCCCTGCATGCCTTAAAGGATCTGAAGTATCCTCTAGTTGATCAGCTGGAGAAATTGAAAGATTCCCCATGGATGTGATCCTGGCATCCTTATATTTGGAAAGCGACTGTGTAAAAGACGCTCCGAAGTGGATCCGTGATCTTCGCCCCAACTCTTCCCAACTTAAGATCCCTGCGTACCGTGAAGTCCGTGACCCCAAAGATACCTAGTCTGTTAAAGAGGAGATGCTGTTAGAGGACGCCTTCGCGGCTAACATAAGCCGTACGGAAAAGAAGAATAAATGTCGGGTGGTGTGCCGTACCCATGGGGTCGGTTCCGCCCACCACGTCAGGTCTGACGGCGTCCCTGTATCAGTGCCTACCTTTATTTGGTATGTGTTTAATTACACATACCTTTGACCTAATAAAACGAGCTTAAAAGACCAAAAATACATAGAAAATACAATGAATATGTGTATTTTGTGATTTGTATTATGCAGGTATAAGATATATCAAAAAGGACCAAAACAAAGCCAAATTGGAAAAAATCGAGCACGGGTTTAGAAAGAGCACGAAAAAATGAAGCCAAAGACGTATACATCCTTAATGGGCTAAGTCAGCCCATTAAGCCATTTATACTAAAACCTTAACTTGAAAAAGCCCAAAACACTTTTAAACCAAAACCGGCCCAAACCAAAAGCCCAATAACACTTAACCATAATCTCTGTTATCTCTTTACACCGTTGGTCCTTAGGGACTAACACAGTTAGTCCCTAAGTATTTTCACGGTTAGTCCATATGTCCTAACCCCCGACTCTAGTCAAAATAACAAACACCCCACTTCTTTTTCAGTGTACATCTTCTCCAAAGTTTACCCTGCTTAATTCAGGGTGTAAAACTAATCCACCAACCCCAACAACACTCACAATCCACTCAGTTCCCCACTAGAAACTAATCTAACAAACACAACTCTGGAATTCATGACAAATTCAGTGGAGAAATAGTGGGGGAGTAATCAAGGGCTCAAAGATATGAAATTGAAATCAAGGGCAGAGATTGAAGAATGATGACACTCCTAAAACCCTAGAAGATGGCTATAAATGCGGAGCTCCTTAAGATAGCAAAGTGTCTAGTTTTTAGTTTTTAAACTTATTTATGTAATTTTCAGCTTAATTATCTTTTTTTTAAATGTTATAATTTCATTTTCAGTTGTAGTCTTTTCAAAGTTTAATAAAAGTTCAGTTTTACTTTAACATATTGTCTTTTAATTCATGCTTTATCTCTATACAAATTTGTTTAAGTTATGTTTGAATGTGACTAAATAAGCTCAACAAGCTACATTACCTTTCAAAGCTAGCTCTTAATTAGTCTAGCTTTCTTTAAGCCTAACTGAATAAGCCATTCACCTTAATTACTTCAAAAGTCAGTTTTAGCGTAATTTTGGATGATAAGCCAAACAAGGATGGCCTTATGGTTACTCACTAGCTTATGTTAGAGCTTGTAGATTAAGCTCCTTTGACCACTTATTGTCCTTGTTTAGAGCAAAGGATAAGGTACTTCTCTATTTTTCATTTTGCTTATTTTTCTGTTTTGTTTATTAAACTGCTTTTTGTCTGCTTATTATTGTTTTCAAGTGCTTATTTTGCCTAATAATAGCTTAATATGTCTAGTATTTAGCTTAAAAGTAGTTTAAATTGTCATATTAGTTAATACTGTTTAATTAAAGTTAATACTGCACTTAAGTTCAACTTAATATTAAGTGCTTATTTCTTCTAAGTATTTGCTTATTTGACTTTGTTGTCCTTTAATCTTAATATGTTTTTATAATCTTAGCTTATTTAAGTCTGTTTGAGCTTTAAATTAGAAATTAGGATTTTAAAGGAGTGTTTAGGTTAAGGATTCAAAATGGGTCAAAAAAGGGTCATGCTGCACTTTAGCCTTTTAGTCAGTTTTAATAAGCTTAAATTCAGTCTAGAAGTCAGTTTTTATGAGTTGTTTAAGTTTGAATCTAAGTCTTAAGGTTTATTGTATATTAGTTTTGAATTTGTGGTTTTATTGTTTGAGATTTCAGCTTGTTTGATTTGAATTTGATTTGGTGCCATTTAGTGTCATGTTCATGTTTGTTATTGGTCATAATGCAATAGAAAGAAGTTAGTATAGATTTGTAATTGCCATTTTGTTTTTAAGCCATATATGTCCAAGTTTTCTAGTGTTTAGACAATCCTGTTTTTGATCTTAAATTTAAGCTAGCATAAGGCTGTTTTAGGTTTTGAAATTGCTTGCACAAGTTCATTAGGATATAGGCTAAATCTGTTTAAGCTTATTTTGATATTTAGGCAACATTAGGTAGCTTGTCTTTAGGCCTGCATATAGCATTTTAGTCTTTTCAAAATCTTAAAAAAATCCAAAATCAGTTAAGCTGTCATTTTTGTTTAGCTTTTTCTAGCTTATTTTGTGATTCAAAATGCTAATTTCTTGCTTAATTGAGTTGTTTGGTTGTTGAACTTTATCTGTTTTTAGGTTTTAAGGTTTATCTTAATGATTTAGTAGCTTAAATAATAGCTTAAAAGTACCTCTTTGGACTGAATTGAGTAGTTTTTTTAGTCAAAAAGCTTAATTACTGTTATGAGCTTATGACTTATTAGGATTGCTTATTTTGGTTTTAGTATTGCTTATTAAGTTGGTTTCAAGGGTCAGTAGATAATTTAATCTTAGTATAAGCTTTTAGAAGCTTATTTGCAAATTTGAGTTAGAATTAAAGCCTTTAAGCTTAAAAGTGGAAACTGTCAACTATTTTTGCTTATTCCTGGCTTATTTTTTAAGATTCAGTAAAAAGTTTCTTTATTAAACTTGCTCATTTTAACTTGTTCTTTAATCCTTTTCAAACATAAAAAATAAATAGTTTAACAAAAAGATAAGGTCCAGGACTCGAACCTGCGACCTCACCCTCACAACACACACACCCTACCGCCATGCCCTTAGGACTTTTTGATTCATAGTTTGTTTCATATTTTATTTAAGGTCATTTTACCCAGTTTACTTAATTGTGCTTTTTAGCTTATTTTTTGCTTATTTGTTCAGCATATTTTCTAGTTCTTATTTTTCTTAGATTCCTCATAGTCCAAAGTATTTTTCTTAATTTTTCCAGAATTTTTATAATCAGTTTGCTATTTTTAATAATTAATTTAGATTAAAACTGTTTTAATTCATAAAAAATAAAATAAAAGTCAAAAAAATATAATTCTTTTTTCTAAAATAGTTTTTAATCATTTAGGACTTTTAAAAATTAAATTTGCATTTCTATGGTTAAAATTTGATTTATTTGCTTAAATGTCACGTTTTTAAATTCCCGTTAACGTTTTCGTGCTTAACCTTTAATTGCCTTAATTTCTAGTTTTCCATACCTTTATTTACTCTTTCCATTTGCGTTATTAGATTTAGAAAACCAAAATCAAAATCATTGAAACATTCAAACACTCGATCTCAAACCGAATCTCGACTCTTCAATTCACGCCTCGTTGGGGAAAACGACCCGGGTACGATTTGATATTTATCCTTTCCTAAGGGTGATTTTCCAATCGATACATTCCGAAAGTATATTTTTATCTGCAACTAATCTTATCGCTCTTTCATAAGGGTGGTTTGCCTAGTGGCTCTTATATATATATATATATATATATATATATATATATATATATATATATATATATATATATTATTGACACGATCATTATTCCTCAAGGTCTTGCCATCCTTCTGATGGATGCCGCTACACAGACAGATATCTGAAGATGAGGCATCTCCAAGGCTGCTCAGGTCCAAGTTTTTACCACCGATGTATAATTTAGATTATCCATAGTACCGCATGTGGTACTTAGACAACAATTTTTTGTTTGTAATATATCCAAGGATGTCCATGGTTAACAATGTTTATTTTCTGAATATATTTTGTTTATAATCGCACTTGTAGTGTCGTACATGCTCCGTGAGAGTCTTTGCTTGTATACCTAACGTCTTAGGTAGACAGAGAATAAGGATGTGGAATCCGTGACCGTTGGGGTTGCAACCCTCTTACACGGCAAGCAATTATGAGGGTGCTTATCCTGTAGATATCCAAAGATATCCATCATACTGTGTATGCATGCATAGGATAACAAGTAAATTATACTAAAGAAAGTAAAAAATTACATAGAAAATTTTTCATATAAAGAAGTCGTGGGGTTAGCTAAACCCCGCGAAATTTTATTCATGACTCAAAAAACAGAATGGAAACAGTACATGGATTACTTTATTAGGAGTCCTAATCACAACACAAACTTATCCATGTCGTTGCTCAGAGATAGCATTTCTTGAGATTGGCAATGTTCCACGTCCGCGGAAGGACCGTTCCATCCATAGACCTTAGTCTGTACGCTCCGTCTCCGAGTGCTTCCGTGACCTCATAGGGTCCTTCCTACTTTGGGTCAATCTTTCCCCCATCCATAGCATGAATTTCCTTATTACTACGATAAACAAAGTCTCCGGGTCTAAAAGTAACACCACGGACCCTAGCGTTGTAATACTTTGTCATTTTCGATTTGGCCTTGGCTTCATGAATTGCTGCGTGTTCATGCCGTTCTTCCAGTAAGTCCAAATTTAGCCGTAGTTCTTCATCATTGTGTACGGCTTCCACTACCGCAGTGCGGTATGTTGGCATGCCGATTTCTGCGGGTATGCCGGCTTCTGTTCCATAGGTTAAGGAGAAGGGGGTATCGCCAAGGCTTGACTTAATCATCGTACGATGGGCCCAAAGGACATGGGGAAGCTCTTCTATCCAATTCTTGTTTCCCTCGCCCAGGCGGGACTTGATTCCCTCACCCAGGCTCCGGTTTGCTCTTTCTACGAGTCTATTGGACTGCGGATGTTTCACTGAGGCAAAGCGTTGTCTGATATTTAACTTTTCACACCAATCCTTGAACGGGTTGTCGCTGAATTATTTTCCATTGTTCGAAACTATTTCTCCTGGGAGGCCGAAGCGGCATACTATGTTGTCCCATACGAACTTCTTCACCTGATTACCGATGATTGTTGCCACGGCTTTTGCCTCGATCCATTTTGTGAAATAGTCCATAGCAACTATTAAAAACTTGACCTTCCCTGGTCCTTCCGGGAAAGGACCAGCTATATCAATTCCTCACTTGTAGAATGGCCATTGAGCCGTGATGAGGGTTAGCGGCTGTTGGGGGTTTCGTGGCACGGGACGATGAACTTGACAATCGTTACATGTGCGTATCATATCTCGTGCTCCCGATGCATTGTTGGCCAATAATATCCCAATCGCATGGCTTTGGCCACCACGGATCGTGGTCCGGCGTGCATACTGCACGACCCTCATGTATTTCTTAGACCACATAATCTGATTGGAGTGGTCCAACACACCTTAACCACGACTTTAGAAATGACCGTCTGTAAAGAACCCCTTCCAACAATTCATACAGTCTAGCCTTGATACAGAGTTTGCTTGCCTCCTTTCTATCATAGGGAAGGGTTCCCTCTTTCAAATATTCTATTATCGGTGTCATCCATGTTGGTCCCTCTTCCTCTACTACTGTCGCCACTTCCTCCTCTTGTATAGATTTCTCTTTAAGTACTTCAACCAAAACCTGTTTTGACAGGTGCGCAAAGCTAGTTGACGCGATTTTGCTCAGGGCATCCACTTTCTTATTTTTACTCCTTGGGACTTGGCTTATGGAAAAGTTATTGAAGCCGCTGACTAGGCTTTTAGCCTTCTTAAGGTACTTGACCATATTTTCTTCTTTGGCGACGTATGTCCCTAAGACCTAGTTTGCCACCAGTTTAGAATCTACACTCACCTGCACATTGCGTACCCCCATCTGCGCTGCTATCCTAAGGCGAGCTATGAGTGCCTCATACTCTACCTCATTGTTAGAAGCAATAAACTGAAATCTTAGCGCATAGGTAAACTCCGTTCCCACCGGGCTTGTCAGTATTAGGCCAGCGCCGATGGCGTAATAATGTATACGGCTCTTGTGGGATTTCGGCCGATGGCGTATCCGTTGGTGCTTCGTATGGCTTTTCAACAAGGAAATCCGCTAGAATCTGTCCTTTCACCGATGACCTTGGCCGGTACATGATCTTGTGCTCTCCCAACAGAATGCTCCACTTTTGTAATCGCCCGGCCATGTCGGGGCGTGGCATTATTTGTTTGATGGGTTGGTCCATGATAACTGCAATAGGGTGCATTTGGAAATATCTTCGTAACCTTTTGGCTGCGAAAACCAGTGCTAGGACTAGCTTTTCCATTGGAGCATAGTTTAGTTCGGGGCCTTGCAATGCGCAGCTTACAAAATAGACTGGCATCTGAACCGTGCCCCTTTCAGTCATCAAGACCGCACTAATAGCTCCGTGATAGGCAGATAGGTATACAATCAGCTCCTCCTTCGGTTTAGGTGTTACCAGCAAGGGTAGCTCCGACAAGTGCTGCTTCAGCTGCTTGAAGGCTTGCCCTGCTTCTGGTGTCCAATGGAAGTCACTCTTTTTTATGCACTTTTTCATAGTTTTAAATAGCGGCAAGGACTTTTCTGCTGATTTGGAGAGGAATCTGTTCAGACTTGCCAACTTCCCATTGAGGCTCTAGACCTCTTTGACTGTTCGTGGGGATGGGAGTTGTAGCACAGCCTCCGTCTTGTCTGGGCATGGTTTTATCCCTTTCGGGCTAACCATGCATCCCAAGAACATGCCTTCTACTACTCCAAACGTACATTTTTTTATTGAGCTTCATGTTGGTTTTTCGTAACGTACGGAATGTTTTATCGATGTCCCGCAGCATTTCTGCTTCTATGTAACTTTTAATAACCAAGTCATCAACATACACCTCTATGTTCCGCCCAACTTGGCTGTCAAAAGCTTTGTCTACCAGGCGCTGGTATGTGGCGCTAGTGTTCTTGAGGCCGAAGGGCATTCTGGTATAGCAATATACCCCTTGGCTAGTATGAAAGGCCATTTTCTCTTCATCTAATTCTGCCATCTGTATCTAGTGGTAGCCTTTGTAGGCATCCAAGAAACACTTAAAGGGGTAGCCACAGAGAGATTCGACTTTCCAGTCGATTTTGGGAAGAGGATAACAATCCTGCGGACAGGCTTTGTTTATGTCCGTGAAATCCACACACATCCTCCAACTACCGTCATGTTTTTTCACCATGACTAGATTGGATATCCAATCATGATAATCGACTTCTCTCATGATCCTTTCCTCTACTAGTTTCTGTACCTTCGCTTGAATGGCTTTAGCGCGTTCTAGGGACTAACCCTTTCTTTTCTGTCAAACAGGTGTATATCCTTCCCGGATATTAAGCCGATGTTTTTCTACTGATCGTGGTACTCCTTTCATGTCTGACGGTTGCCATATGAATATGTCCAGGTTTTCCTTTAGGAGTGACAATAATTTCGTCCGCCCTTTCTCGAATAGCGTTCCTTAGATTACCACTTCTTGATCTGGGAAATTTGGATGTAGAGCTACTTTAAAATTTTCAGGACGGATTTCAGTTTCTTTAAGAATCTCCTTAGACGATGTGGTCACCGTGGCGCACTCAGCGGATATCAAGATAGTACTACGGATAGTTACTATTCCTCCGTCGACCAGAAACTTAAGCATTCCGTGGGCCGTGGATGGTACCGCTCGGATTTCTCTAATTTCAGGTCTTCCAATAATACCGTTGTATGGTGATAGCGACCTCACGATCATCAATATCATCCACACTCTCGTACAATAATCTGCGTCTCCTATAGTTACTAAGAGCCTAAGTTGTCCCGGCGGCCATATAGTTTCTCCACTAAAATTGGTTAACGATGTCGTTGCCGGGACCATTTGGCTCTTAATTTCTGGCCGGAGCCGGTTAAAGCAGTGCTCGTATAGCACTTCCATTGAGGAACCTCCGTCCACATACATACGGTGAATCATGTGCCCGCGAATTTCTGCTTCTATAACAAGCGGACCTTCCGTTCCATTACTGGTTGTTAGTGAAGGGAACTTAATTTCACCGATACTCTCAAAGCTTTGAGTCACTTTCTGCCTTGTCATTCTATGCCACGGTTGTATCGTGTAGATTGCCTGTACTTATCTTTAGCCGGTACTTCCTTATTCCCCACCTTTGGCTGATCTTTGCCTTGCTTAATTTCTTTAATTAAATGCAAGAGCTTGCCTGCTCGCACCAATTCTTTGATCTTCTTTTTTAACTGCATACATTCGTCCGTACCATGTCCTTTGTCATTGTGGAAGTGCAAAACTTGTTGCTGCTTCTCTTCTCCACCGGGGTTACCATTGGTGGTGGCGGCTTGAACTTTCCTGCTTCAGCCGCAAGGATTTCTTTAGGTGTTCTTGTAAGGGGGGGGGGTGTAAACCTGCTAGAGGAGTCCTGCCTGTGAGGGCGACTTCTACTGTGAGAACGGTCCATAGAGTTTGTTTTGTCTAGTCCGGATTTAGTTGTGCTCGGTGAGTAAGTATCGCTAAGCCGGTCGAATGCGCTTTGCCTTCGATGACCTAGTCGGTCAAGCACATGTCGATCACTGTATCTCAAGCGGTCCCGCACTTTCAGTCTCTCTGATGGGTTACGGTACCTGGCGGACCAGGTCCCAGCACTTGAGTTTTGAGAGCCTTCTCTTACTCTTCGTTTCTTGGGGCTTTCCCCGAAGTCCAGTCTAGCATGGACTTCTTTTCGCTTGTCACGGCGAACCCTGTCCATAATGATCAACATGATATCGTCGTAATGCTCTTCACAGAAATCCTGGATTTTAACCCTGGGTGTGGCATCCGTATCTTTTGGCATTTTTTCTTTGGTTGCAGGTTTCGTGACAGTGGTCACAACGGGGGTTGTGTTAGCCATTGTGCTTATTTTCTGAGAGTAATTTCTAGTGTTGGGTCCCACGGATTGCGCCAACTTGTTGATATAAAAGTTGGGTCGGGTCTTGTTTGATCCGAATAGGCAACTATTCGGGTCTGTAGAGCCTTGTTCTTGTATAAAGTGAATTTTTTTTAGAGAACCCTGCATAAGGAATAGAACACCGTTAACCTTATCGTGGGAGCAGATCCCACGATTCGACTCCGGCGTGAGAGTAAGTATACGGTTTTAAGAGAATAGACGAGTGTAATTAGGGTTTGTAAGATACATGTATTGATGTCAATTACGTTCCTTTTATAGGCTAGATAATCCTTAGGGTTCCCGTAACTTTCGGCCCAAGATACTACCGACATTGTAGGGATTCGGAATTATCTTAATAGATTTAAATAGGTAAAGCATACCCCTTATTTAATTAGTTTATCCTTAAAGATAATATGTGAAGATACCGCGGCCACGGACAGCGTAGCGGTAGCCGCGACCCATATATCCAGGAGGACGTAGCCGTGGTCGGGATCACGGTCACTGTTCCATATGCATGGGCCGGAGGCCCATTATCAACAATGAAGCCCCTCATTGTATGGATGGGACGGGTCGGTCCATACTATACGTCATTGCACTAGCTGGTTTCTACATATATTAAATGTTGGCGGATAATGCTATCTTCATTTTCATATTTATGGCATCATTGATCGTAGCTTCTAACATCAGCTTTTGTATGAACCAATAATTTTGAGGATCGGCGTAAATGAGAAACTGAGTAAGGATGGCCATTTTAACTGATATGCTCTTTATCTATTGAAGCTGGGATCATAAGCCAAAAGTCAACCCAAAGTGTGAACGTGTGTACCTCAGATTAGATACCCCTCGGATAAACAATGTTTATGACCAACGCTTATAGACTAAACAAATCATGATCCGTTGTTATCATGTCCCATTTTTCAACGGTGGACATTAATCGGTGGCCAATAATGTACGTAATTCATAATGTGCATTATGAAAGTCAGATCTTTGTGTGTATGAAAACACATAAAAATATAAAGTAGGTTTATACTTTCATAGCAATTTTGATATAGTTGTTCATGAAATAATGATATCTAAACAGACATGTATAAACTAACAATATAACTATTGACTAAAAGATTAAACAGTAAAAGTATGTAAAATTCAAGAAAAAAACAAACAGTATTGGGATGAAATCATTCTTTAAATTCGTGGGATTAGTGTATAAAAATATAGAAAAATAGTATACATGCCTTTGTAACTTTAATAGTAATAATCAAAGGGTTTGGATAATTAAGATAAATTATAAATCTTAAAAGAACTTCCTTCTAAACACTTGTTGCGCTCGTGGTCATATAGCTTTTGAAAATAGCTTAAATAATAAGCAACATATGTACTCATAAGTACAATTAATTTATCGACATGATTAACAATAAATCATAAGAGGCTTAGGTGTAGTAACGCCGGCAACGGCGTTGGCCGGCGTTTCCCGGCGTTACTACACCGCTAGGCGGCGTTGCCCATTGGCGTTGGGTCCGGCGTTGGCCGGCTCACGCACGTTGGGGTTGATTTTAAAAAAAAATCATTTACCCCCCCCAAACGGCTATATACTAGTTTTAATTTTCCCCCTTATTTTTAAAAAGTTACCAAACACCCCCTAACGGCTAGTTTTATTAAAAAAAAATTAAAAAAATTTACAAAACAGCCCCTAACGGCTATATTTTAAAAAAATATTTCATTTTACCCCCCTCACACAACTCATTATAAATACTTCAATACCTCTATATTATTTTCTCACAAAAAAAACATACATTTACAACAAAAAACACTACAAACTCTTTCACAATGAATCAAAATCGAACCGGTATTTTTTTTTTTAATTTCGGTATTTTTTTAATGTGTATTTTTTTAGTATTGTAATGTGTATTTGAATTTTATGAATGAAATGGTTAGTTTGTTAAAAGAATTAAATAATTGTTTAGGGGGTTTTATGAAAATAAAGAGGTGAGTGGTGTTATTTGGTGTTATGATTAGGGGAGTGGTGTTGGTGTTGGTGTTATGCTGATGTGGCGCTGACGTGCCAGCAAAAACTTGGTGTTGCCAAGTTATGATACCTGAGGCTCTTAGTATGCAGGAAAAAACTAATATGCAAAATAACTCACCTATTGATTTATAGACGGTTTAGGATTTATAAGATTTGATATAGGAACGAAAGTAATAGCAAATGATGAAAATGAAAAAAAAAATTATCAAAATTATATACTCTTGAAGTTGGTCAATAAAATATTGGAAAAAAATTGAAATCTTTTATTTATCATCAGTTGATTGAGCGTAGACTGTGAGACAGAAGTGTCATGTGAGGTTTGGATTTGTGATATCTACTTGTATCAAGCAATAAGTGACAAGAGTGTGTTATAAATAAAAAATGTGACGTTATTATAGAAATTACATTAGTTTATTAATAACATAAAATACATGGACTAAAATTGTAATTATGTAAAAGATAAAATGTGTAAGAGTTATCCTTTCTAAATTTTGTATTTTCCTCATTCATTATTCATTAATTCATGTTATGAGCTTCCCCAATCTTTTGATCTCACTACTGTAGCAGCTACAGTAGCTACAGTGTTGGGCTGGCCTCATTAATTTTTTTTTTCGTTGCTACAGTGTGGGCGGCCCAACATTATATATAATTGTTTGTTTAATTTTTTTAATAAATAAATGTGTACAAATAGTACCGACGACATTCAGAGTAGAAAAATACTAGTGACAAAAACTCCTCGCTCACTGTGTGTAACACTGTTTTCTAATTGTGATAGTTATAGACACTGTCTCTTAGATTTTAAGTTTACACGTGATGAGAGTAGTAGAGACAAAAATAATGAGCCGTGCCTGTATATCTCAGAAATATAATCGCAGATTGTGCTTCGTGTGTAAAGCAGTGTTTTGTGTCCTTCATGTGAAGATGAAGCTATGTGTAGAGAGTATCAGGAGAACCAGTGCCTATACATGTCGTAATAAAAGTGAACTAGTTTTTGAACTCATATAGATAGCACCTGACACTATACGCAAGTCATCAGACGCCGTATAAAGAGTAGATAGACTGGTAAAGCATGCAGGCACGAAAATAAACGTATCGCGTCATATTGAGATTTATATTTATATTCATCATGTTTTGTGCCTTCCGTAGCTGTTTTTTTATATGCACTTGTCAATAAGAGAGAGAGAAGAACTTTGAATGACAAAAGCTCTAAAGTTTGTGTTAAGTGTAGGCCAGGTGTGCAGATAGAGTGCGCCGCATGTCAGTGGGATCGTAGCGACCCTAGATATAGACTGTCTAGCTGTGTTTTTTGAACAGAGATTACTACATAGCTCAATAGACTTTTCAATGTTCGTTGTTGAGAATCTCTCATTCGCGATATCGCTCTCTGCATACTACTAGAATTACAATAAAAATGAAGGACGCCATGTTCCTAATAAGTAATGTGTCATATAAAAGAAAAAAGCCGCGATAGCCCAAAAAAAAAGAAACCTTAATCATGAGCCCACTCCATAGCTTCATTTAAGACCAAAAGAAAGCAAAAGAAAGTCCTAAGATAATGACGAAAGTACGCGTAAATCATTGTGAGGGGTGCTGAAAAAATATATGAACCTAAACAGAAAGTAAAAAATGTATAAAGATGTGGTAATAGTGCCATCGCAGTATCGCTGCAGAAATATCAGATTGTTCTAGAACGACGCTTGCATGTGATAAAAATGTATATGTGCGACAGGTGATACAGTGCGTACAGTAGTCAGTGGCTACGTGGCTCCCTTGGAGTCTTATTGTCAATTGACATAAGCTGTGCTATTGACAGTAGAATTGCTCGGCTCACACCAATCCACTGAATTCCACACCTTTGAGTAGTAATCATATGGCATACATATATATCTACTACTTTTCTGTGATAATATATAGTATATGTGAATTATTGTGTCAGTATGATGTTTTATGATCGAGTGATTTCGCGTCGATATAGAAACTCATATGCTTCAGAGCAAAAGTACCGACGCATTCATGTATAAAAAAAATTACACCGAGGTAACATTTCCGAAGTGCACATAAACACTGTCATTTTTACACTGATGAGACAAAAAATAAATTCGAATAAAATAAATAAACTTATAACAATAATAATAAAAAAATAACATTTAACTCAATAATTAACCCGCACTATTAAACATTGAGGACGAAAAAATAAACCGACACAATAACTTTATTTAAAGCCATGGTCCCATAAAATTTATATTAAAAAAAATCCAGTATAGCTAAAAAAGAAATATTTAAAACAATAAGCCCCACACATATGCCCTTGTAATAAAAAAAACTATTAAGCATGGAGCCTGATAAAAATATTGTAATTTTCTTTTTTCTATTTTATGCCGAGCGGTATTTTTTACACGCTGCCTAAAAAAAAAAAAAACAAAAAAATAGAAAAAACCCAAATGGGTTAGGCCCAAGTTGGGAGGGCACACAAAGAGGCCGAGCACCTGTAGCGTGCTGTAGAACAAAACTACGTCATTTTATCTATGCGGACCCACACAGAATACAATAAAAAAAAGCCATGTTCCTATAAAATTAGATTATAAAAAAAAAACCCGCCATAGCCAAAAAAAGAACTACACCTCTCTATTTAATAATGAGGCCGCCCTAACATAAGCTAATATAAGAAATAAAAAACACACATAATTAAACATGAGGCCGAAAAAAATAAAACCACACAAAATTCAAAAAATAAAAAATAATAATGCCTCGCAATTACGCGAAAAAAATTAACGACCCGCAGCAACGCGCAGGTAATCACGCTTGTTTTAATAAATACTATTTCTCTCTTTACACTTTCTCGCTCTATAAATGATTAATTCATGTTATGAGCTTCCCCAATCTTTTGATCTCACGATTTTTTTACTTCTAACAGAGTGAATCCATTATTTAAATCCCGAAGATATATAATAAAAAGCTCCTCAAAGTTTATAGATGAATCACAAATAATATTTTACCGTTATACTCCCCCCGTCCTATAATTATTGTCCCCCGACAAAAAACACACAGTTTAATAAAAGTGCATTTATTACTGCTTTCTTTCTCTTACTTTTTGACAGAATGACAGTTTTACCCTTAACTAATTAAATTATAGTATTCTTTAAGTTCGTATAATAATTTCAAACAAGGTGATTAATTTTATAAGTTAACTTGATCAAACTTCTCTATCTATTTTTAGTTGTTGGACAAATTTAAAATTGGAGACGTCCAAAAGAAAAACCATGGACATAAAAATGGGTACGTGGAGGTGGAGTACTATATTTAACACGTGACTACTTTCGGATACAATATATTCATTCGTTCTGGGAGTTGAAAATTTGTGACACCTAATCTTTCATCTATCCTATGTTTCAAGCATCAAATGTTTTATTTATTTTTCTAAAGGGGAGTAAATGCTGTAGTATACTCAAGTTATCTTATCAAAATTGCCCGAAAAATGTAGAAACAACCTTACTTTTTTTATTACAAATATCATCCAACTTTTTATTCAAATTTTGTTTCAACTTGTAAAAAAAGTTTTTTGTCACCGTTAGTTATTATGTGACAACCTTAGTCCATTTAGCTATACGATCGTTTGATGAAGTCGCAAAAATCGTCACTTGGTTTCTATATAGTATTTTGTTTTTCGACAAAACAAAAATTCGAAATTTTTTACGAAATACTAATTTTTTTTTTTTAATTTTTTATAGTTTCGAATTTCTTTTCGAAATAATTTGTTAGGCACATTTTTTTATCTGAAAATTTTATTAAACAATTTGTTTTAAAAAAAATATTTGAAATTTTTTTATAAACAATAAAATTTTTTTAATTGTTGTATACACATTTTTATCAAAAAATATTTGTAAAAAAATTTCGAAAATTTAAATTTTATACACATAAAAATTTTTTGAAAATTTTTATAATTTTTTTATACACATTTTTATAAAAAAAAATTATAAATTTTTTTATACACATTCGAAAAAAAATTTATATACAAAAAAAATTCAAAAATTTTTATAATTTTTTCACATATTTTTATAAAAAATATTTGTAAAAAAAAATTTTCGAAATTTTAGATACACATTCCATACTCAAAAAAAAAATTCAAAAAAAAAATGTTCGAATTTATATATATATATATATATATGAAAATCACAGGGATTAACGATGCAAGCGATCGTTAGCTAAATGGACTAACGTTGTCACATAATAACTAACTGTACAAACGTTTTGTTCATGATGAAACAAAATTTGAATGTAAATTGGTGGTATTATTAATAAAAAAGTAAGTTGTTCATTTCGGTAAATTTTGGTAAGTACATTGGTATTCTACAACATTTACCCTTTTTCTAATTGTATGCTTCTGAGTTAATGGTAAGCATATATGTTTAGGTTTTTTTTATTGAATATTGTATTTATAATTGATGTGATGGAATAGATAGTATGCCCTCCGTGTGTTGTGACGAAGCTATTCGGATTTGATATACGCCTTTTCTAAATGAAAAAGTTTACTGTATATATGTTTTTTTATACAATGGTTCCCTTTTTATTTATAATCTTTTTTGTTGTTGATTGTGAGCTTTACGTACATGTGTTGAGTCGATTGGTTTATACTATTTGTATCAACTAATGTGCAAATATATCTGTGTCTGCTAGGACTTTGGTAGCCATAATTTGGCTATTAGGCGTAGAAGTATACAGTTTAACACAATGGTAATTTTTAAAGTTAATTGGTAGGTTAAAGGTTTGTTTTGAAAGTTCTTTTTCTTTTTCAAAAATATGTATTAAACTTCAACATTTTTATAAAATCATACATATCTCAAAATGATATCAATATTAGGTTTGTTTTGCTCGTAATCTAGAGGCCTTTTCGTCGGTATATTATTTTTACCAAAGCCGTCGGATATTTGTTAGATTGATAAACAAAGTTTGATATATAAAAAATTCATAAATAACAAGAAGTATAGGGTAATTTTTGTAAAAAGTAAAGTTTCATAGATTTGTCCATAAATAACCCATAGACTACCAACATTTATACATATTTAATTTTAATTAAACTCAAAGATGGATTTTAAAGTTAATAGCTAGGTAGGTTCAGGGTGTTTTGAATGTTTTTTTTCTTTCAAAAGTATATTTTAAACTTCATTGTTTTTAATAAAATCGTACGTATCTTAAAAACATATCAATAGTGGGCTCGTTTTGTTCGAAATTTAAAGGCCTTTTCGTCGGTATATTTTTATCTAAAAGGTCGTTGGATTTTGTTAGATATTTGACAAGGAAAGTTTGTTAATAGTTCTAAATAGTAAGAAGTATAAGATAATTTATATAATTCAAACTTTTATATAGTTGTACGTCTTTGACCCTTGTGGTTTATTTTAAAGTTATTAGGTAGTTTAAGGATGTGTTTAAAAAGTTTTCCTTTTTTTCAAAAAAATATATTAAAATTCAACCTTTATTTATAAAAGTATACATAAGTTAAAAGCTTGCAATATTCTTCCATCGTTTTGTCTATAATTTAAAGATCTTTTTCAGCGATATATTTTATTATAAAGAAATCAAATAGATATTTGTTACATTATTTAATAAATAAAAGGTTACTATAGCTTTTGTAACTTATTCATAGTCAGGGTACTATTTTGAAAAAATTGGTATATTTTATTTATGTTTTGGGTCAGCTTAATTAAGTTTGGCGAATCGATACGACACATAGGATCCATCGGCAATTGAATGTTATATACCATATGATTAAATGCTGTAGGTATTCTGTTTTAATCTATCACTTATTTATATAAACGAGGTACTAGCGATCGCGTGTTGCTAGTGACCTTTTGTATACTATCTATAAACAGTCTGATAATTTTTGTCTGATATCAATTTAGTAACATTATGAGTCTAAAAAATATAAGGTAAACATTATGACATCGATAATCGTGATATAAGAAAAGTTTGAAATTCAACCTCGTAATCTTTTGTTACTTTTCTTGTTTTTGTCGCCACTATATTCTTTGTTAAGCCTTCCTTCTATCGTTGGTTTAAAGAAGTACACATATTCGGGGATCACAACTCAATAACTGTTAGGAACATACCTGATATCGTTGTAATCCTGATAATCTTTTAAATCCCATTCCCTAAGAACAAACAAAATTACATTGCATTAAAACCAATGGCTTGTAACTTAATAACAATAGATTTTTAGGTTAGGAAATATTAAGTGCCATCCTGCATCGCATGACACTAATTTCCTTCCCGTTGAACCAACATTTTACTGACTTGTTCCTCTTCCTCAGGCCCCTTTGTTACCACCCAGTATTAACCGTTCCTTCAAATTTATCGGCCAAATAGTCCGTGATAGAACTCAAACTTTCTCTTTTTTACCTACATGTATCGTTTCTTGTTTATCTATAAATAAAATTTCTTAACGGCAACGGTTCTACTTTTTTATACATTGTTAATTAGAGTTGTATTCATATATTGAATTCCTTAAAAAAAAAACAGGCTCAAACATCTAACTACTAATCAGTGAACAATCCGTGGAATTTGGATCTAAATGTTAGTTTCTTACAATATCAGCATGTTATCTGATGCTAATATTAGCAACTGCAATTTATGGAACTACTTTTTTGCATATGACTAACATTGTGGCATTTGCGTTTAATACCTTATCTAAATCCAGTTGGGAAATTTTGCCTAAGATAAGGCATTTGGAACTTAATTGGAGAGCTACTTCAACTATAACATTGAAGGAATCCTTTTGGTTTGGCATCAAATTTGTAAGAGAAACCTCTGGCAAGCACGACACAAAACTTTTATATCAATTTCTTCCAATCTCCTCAATCCATCATTATGACTTCCAGCCGACGTATCCTATATATCCCAAATAAAAAAATTAAACAATCCATTAATAATGTACGTACAATATATAAATCCCACTTCAGAATCCATAATATACGGCAACAAATCGACGTGATGACGGAAAAAAAACAGCAGTGATGACAACAGTTTAAAGACACAAAATAAGCAATTAGGAGCATCTATCGGTACATAACACAAGTTTATTTTTCTATAAACAACACTTATAAAGCAAAAAGCTATGCCCCTAACTTATACGCAACAGTTAAAACAACAACAACGACTAACGGACAAATATGAGAGACCAAAAAGATACCAAAAATCACTTAACCTTTCAATGACATAAAATACCCCCACAAATATGATAATAGACCACATATGTAAAACTAAATGATACGAGAAATGTTTTATCTTGTAATGGCCACCAATACCCACGATATATAATAGATAAAAAAAATTGTACACAAAAATGACACATATGGATAAATCTTGATGATTTATTTTGCAATATACATAGTTCAAAGGATTATTTTGATGTTGAAACAGTCAGCCAACTTTAAAAGGAACCGATTACTTGGCCATCGTTGACGAATTTATAAAACATAGAAATAATTTAAAAATACTCACACTTATATCATAACTCATTATATTAAACTTTGAGTACTTGTGACATACAAAACGCATGTATACACAACATATAAAACGACCACTAGCGACCACATTCACTTATTTCGCACTGGCAAAAAATACATCGAATTACATAATGAATCATAAATTACGACCCAAAGATACACGAACAATATAAAGTCAACATTTAGGTTAATAATGACTGCATATCATAAATCCAAAAAACATCACAATAACCGCAACAAAAAAGCAACCATACATAAAGAATGTTTAAAAACATACATAGTTTCGTTACACTTTTGGTCCAAAAGACATAGTTTCGTTTCACTTTTAGTCCAAAAATTTTAGTGCAAATTCACGGGATTGGACTAAAAGTGGACCGAAACTATGTTTTTGGACCAAAACTAAACATTTTTTGAATTTTGGACCAAAAGTGAAATCGCACCAAACCACAAGGACCAAAAATGTACTTAACTCTAATTTTAATATATAAAATTTTGTACATAAATGTGTTAAAAATTATACATTTTTTACATATGTCACAATGCTTCTTCAAACAAGAGCATGCAAAACAACAAATCCGGTGGAACATAAACAGTAGCATCATCTTGCATTAATTTAACCAAGCCACATAAAAAAAACCAAATCCAAACATCACATGCTAAATCTTATATGCTTAAAACATAATAAGACTTACGTCAATCAACAACGACAATATCAAAATATGGCGGACCATAAACCGTGGTGTGATCGTGCACCAATTTAACAAAGCCACATCAAACAAACATAAAAGCAACTTACAATAATCAACAACTAAAAAAATCATGCCATTCATAAAGGTTTAAGAATATAAACCCTAGCTTGAACCTCTAGCAATTTAAGCAGATCAGATTAAAAAAATCCCTTAAACAGTTTCAAACACACCATACATTCAGATGACAATGAAACTTCCGTTTTTCTTTACAAGGCACCTTATAAAACGACACGTCCGTTTATAAAGCAAAAAATCATTCTCCTTTTTTTAATTAACAACACTTATTAACTTACCCACTATAAGCATAACTTATACTAGCCCAATAAAATCATGCAACATCAATTAATGTGAAAAACAACAGCCTTTAAATTGCAAATTTAGTTTATTTCTTTAACCAACGACACTTATCAACTAAGCAACCTTAACCATAACTTATGCGCAACATTTAAGATCATGCAACAATTAAAAACTCTAAAGTTCTCACCACACTTTATACAAACCTTATAAAATCAGAACTTATATCCACATATCAAGCTTCATATATCGGGCACCAAAACATGACAACAAGCTTAAACAAACCAAAAACACACATGCAGAAACCCACAAATACATATCATACTTATTAAGAAACTTAAACTAACACAGAGACAAATACATTGATCAAATAATAATATGCAACCTATAAAAGCATGCAACAATTAAAAAGTCAAAATTTCTTAAATCACCTTATACATAGCTTATAAATTCATAACATATACCAACATATAACTTCAAATAGAAATAAAAAAATTCTTAGCTAACCTTATACACGTCCTATAAAATCATAATTTATACCTATACATAGATTGAAACAGAAATCAAAATTTATTAACTCATCTCATAAACAACTTATAAAATCAGAAATTATAAAAATCAAAATTCTTACCTCATCTTATAAAGAACTTATAAAATCAGAAATTATACCCTAATACCAACCTTCGAATATGAGATACCAAAAGATAGCACTCAAAAGAATAAATTGTATCCTCAATCTGCAACAATGTAACCGAATAACATCAAATAACATAGAAACAGTTAAAACTATACAAAATCGTATACACTTAAAACATCATATAACTTACAGAGATCAACAACAATCCAAAACATGCCCATAATAAATATCAAATAACATAAACGAAAGCTTCAACCTGCACCAACTTAACAAAATTAGGTGAAAAAACCTAGAAGCACTTTCAAACACTACATGCAATACACCCTTTCTAAAACCTGACACACTTAAAACATAATAATCTTATATAAAACAGCGAAACAAAAAAGTGCCTTAATTTCTGACCTCGCATCAATGATACATGTCACACCCCGTCTAAGGCGGAACCACAGAATATAACGGACAAGATCGTCATAACACATTGATATAAGAAATAGATAATTCACTAAATGAAAGTCTAACAAGAATATGTCATGACGACACCCGACAAAAGTGGAGACTTGTATCGTGGATAGTAAATACCACGAAAATATAGTCACATAGTCATAATAATCCTACAACCTAAGACAAGTACAAATAAACCAAATAGTCAAAGACAACCATAGAAGGTACTAATGCAAATAACTCAAGGGAAAAGTAACCCGTGAGGTTTACATCCTAAGTTTCTCTAACCAATGCAAGAAAGCTCTATCCTCTTTAAGCACTGCTATTGTTATTACCAGAAAATGAATACTCGAAAACGTCAACATAAAGTTGGTGAGCTCGTAGGTTTATGTAATAAACCCATTTGATGTGCATATAATACAAGTAGGACAAGAGTGAGCAAGATGTGCAATTTCAACCACTTAAGGAAACCACAATCGCTACAACAGAACCTCATGACCTCATCACACATAACTTGACCTAAGTATATTCACCCTTGGCAAGAACCTAATAGAGGCACGAGGGTGGGGGTGTCAACCCAAATAGTACTATCAATACATCCTTTGGCTCCAAACCAGTGTTTAATAGTTGTGTATATACCACACAGATTGAATACACGCAATAAGGCACATATAGCAATCTAAACGCACATATTGTCCAAAATATGAAAAAACAATGGTAAAATACAACATAAAACGTTCAAAATATCATTTGATGTACCATTTTCCCTAGGAAAACATAATTAAAAACGGTGCTACGAAAGTCCCCCCCCCCCCCCACCACCTCAACCAAGTGTTAACAACGAAAATAATGTGGCACGACGTTCGACGAAACACAAGCCCTAACCGCGACCTAAATACGAAAGACACCTTAGGTACAATACGACATGTGATACATGCATACGAGTTTTATAAAAATTTATCACCCTTATATACTTGTGTCTAAAATTCTTCAAAGTTCAAAAAGTGATTTAAAACAAGTTTTCTAAGTGTTTATAATTAGAAAGTTTAAAAACAGTTTCTGAAATAAAGCGTTCACCTGACTTCTCGGGGTCGTACCTTATTCGTTTCTAATGAAATTAGTTCGTTCTATAGCCTAAATGGTAGGTCTTTGAGTTGTGTTTCCAAAAATTTAATCCATTACTTCCAGATCAAAGTTTAAAGGTTCCAAAAGTCCAACACAACATACGAATGTCAAAGCTATTAATTTCCTAGAAAACTTTACTCAACTTCTTTTAGTCATAACTCCTTCAATACTTAACCTTTTGAGTGATTGAAGTTGCTGCGTTTAGATCTATGTCTTAGATACAAAAGTTAAAAAAAACATGGTTTTAAGTTCAAAGCCTAAAGTGCTCAAAAACGCGACTCAAGATTCGAACTCAAAACAGTACCCATAGTTTTGCAAAAATCATTTGAAAATGCTAAAAAATCTCATAATTTATAAATTTATACATGAACATACCTAAGATATTATATTAAAAAAATGGAAATAAATGTACCAAAAGCTTTTTTAAAGCGGTTAAAACATGCACACAAGTCGACCTACAGTTTCTACAAGTTTTAGGGTTTTTAACATCAAGCTTTAAATCAAGTTTTTACACAACAAGCATATAATGGTGATATGAAATCAAGCATGGAATGTTTATAATGAATGAAAATATGTAAAATAAGTTGCTTACAAAGATTTGGTGATTGAATGATTAAAGAGAGCACATAACTACCCAAAGACTCCTTAGAAAACCCTAGTTTCACTTCCAAACCCCTAGCTTATGCAAAACCCTTTAATAAAAAACTTGGTAACCCCTGTTCTACCCTTGAAGTCTACCAAAAATAAGTGAGCAGAGAGTGTGTGTTTGTGAGTTTGAATGATGAATAAAACTAGCTAATGTGACTTTCTTTTATAGTGAATTTGTGGTATGTTTGACTAGTGTTTTATGCATCACGTGTTTTGGTTAACACTAGAAGCTTAAATCTTTGGATGGTTGTGGAGTGGCATGGGAGGCCGGCCAAGGAGAGGGACAAGAGAGGGAGGGTGGTCTCCAATGTTGGCTAGTTTGTTGTGCTAAATATGCAAAGGAAATGAGGGTTTCCAAGCAAGAAAAACAATTGTCCACTTACTCCTTATAGAAGACGAATTTCTATAAGGTTTGGGAGGGGGGGGGGGGAGAAGTGTGTTTTGTAAAGTATAAATACTAGTTGTGTAATTAACTCAAATGTGGTGTAGGTATTGGTTAAGTTGTGCATGCATGCATGTAATAAAATACAAGTTTGGAAAGACTTACGTAAAGTTTGCAAAACCGTATGCAAATGACTTGTAAATCATGCTCATGAGAATAATAATGTACTAGTCATATGTAGACTAACTTGGCCTAGAGACGGAATGTATTCAAAGACGTTTTTCGCTATACGCAGGAAGAACCTAACGGTTATACATAAAGTCAAATATTCACGTAATTAAAATAAAATGTTCAAGTTAATAGACAAATGTTAACCTGAAAGTGACGGTTGCTACAATACAACCGATAATTTAGTTAGAGAAAGAAAGCTGTGCAAAAGAGACATGCAACATAGGTTATTTATTGAAGATAATAGATTGGATTTATGTTTGTCGCTATTACTTTCCCCAGTGAAGAAGATACGTGTTCTCACCACCCATTTCCTAATTTATAACGGGAAGCTTGGTAAGTACACTTCACACCTTATAACAAAACCGGGCCTCACAGTAACCCAAATTCTCAAACACTTAATGGGCCAACTAAGAACCCACTAACCCAAACGACATCATTTAATGCAAAACGACCTCCACTAATGCAAAACGACCCTCATTAATGGCAAAACGATGTCGCACGTACGCCTAATGTTATATAGGTTAATGATCTAAATTCTAATCAATCATAAACCCACAAACCAGACTTATGCTTACTAATATATCATCTAATACTCGTTCACAATCCGAGCAGCGAAATCCTGAAAGCTTGGATTTGATGAAAAAACTAAATTAAATAAACATTAAAGCAATAAAAGTTTTGTTGATGAAGACGTTCAAACGGAGACAAATCTTCATCTGCAGCAACAAAAACAAAATAAAGCGATAGCAAAGCAAAAGCAGTAAAGTGACGACATGCGATAGTAAACGGTGATTAATCTTCATCATGCAACAACAATAAAAGCAAAGAAACAAAAAACAAAAGCAAAGCACAAACTCTTTTTTTTTTTTGATAAAGGGTGGCGACTAACTAAGGTTTGACGAGCTAGCTTAGTGAGGCGGCTCAACATAGCCACCTAAGTGTAAGGAACTGACTCGTTGATATGATGTTTAATGATGATTAAACCCTGTAAGTATTATGTTTATTGATCGACTATTTATAAATTATAATGTAAATGATCTAAACTTTAATCAACCTTAAACCCGTAAACCGGGTTTAGACTTACTAATATATCTTCAAATAATATGGATTTTAAATTAGTCTTTAGGAAAGTTTTAAGATGTGAAAGAGGTTTTATTGGGTTAAATGGTGAAGAAAATGAAGTTGTGGTGTGAAAGAGTATTCACCTTTGATATTTTTATTATTTAGTATTGTCACGTGTATACTTTTGTGGTAAATGATGATACTTTAAAAAAGCGTGGATGTATTTTAAATGTTTTTTACTTATCTCGGTATCTTTGATTCTCTTTTCAATTATAGTAAGAACTTAATTATATGCATTTTCTTTTAAAGTGCTTCAAATCATGTTCCTTGGCACTACCGTTTCTCGTTGTAAATTTCTCTTTTCTTCACAAGTTGTTAGAACAAGTATAGTATAATAGTAATCTCGAGCTAGCGCTGTTAACGTTTTTTTTCTTCTTAACGAGCTATTTATTTGAATTAGAGATCTTTAGGTTGCGTTTAGTTGGAGAAATTTTTTTCTTAGTTTTGTGTTTTCAGATTTATAAAAAAAAAAAAAGATTTATTTTTCATAAAACATAGAAAACGCGTTCATGTGATACTGTTTTCCATTCTCAAGAAAACAAGGAGGGTTACAAAGAAAACAAATAAAATGTGTTTTGTAGTTTCCCTTGTTAAGTTGGGAAATGCATGTTTTGTGTTTTGTAGAGAATTTTGTTAGAAAACAACGATTTGAACGCGATCTCTGTTTTCCTTGTTTTCCACAAAACATTTTGTGGAAACAAAGGTGTTTTCCCTTTATCGAGTCCTCACACAGTCCTTTTTCGGGTTGATATAGTACGCCCATCCGGAAGCTTTATGCCCTTTCAGGATATGGGACCCCTCCGGTTTATTCGGGACACCGCGTGGCCCGTTCGGATTTAAGTAGCTTGCTTGGTCTGGAATGCTTCGATTGGGTTTGAGTGGTTCACTTGGGTTTTATGTGGCCCCTTCGGACTAATAGCCTGTCCGGCATATACGCGGACATGTCCCCCCCAGTATGACTTTAAGTGTTGTAGACTATTGAAGTCATACTTAAAGTGCTCATCTGAAAAGGTTCTGAGATGTTGGTCCTTGTCTCTTTCTTGCCCCAATCTTCTTTCTTTTCTCTTTTTTTTTTATTATTATTATTATTATTTTTTTTGGATGGGACAGAATCATAATTACAGTGGGTTAAAAACCATTATGATTCCTCGTTGTCTCTTTATCACGTGTTTACACGTGTTGATCGATTTCCAATCGACGGTCGTGCTTTGGACCTTGACAGCTGTTCTTGTGATTTGACGGACCCAAGCCCATTTGGGGCCTATAAATAGTCCGTAGTTTTTTTATTTTTTTACCGTGTGTAAAAATTTTAGAGATCATAGCCGAACGTCCCTTTGTTACAAGACAATCATCCGAGTCGCCCCGCCGTCCTTTTCTTTATTGTGATCAGGTACACCTTTTTCCCTTTTTGACTTTATAAGTTGCCTTCCCTTCGGGTCTTTGAAAATGTCCGACGCGGAACGAGTTGACATGGGGTCGCAAGCCGAAACCTCTTCGTCTAGTAAGCGCGACATGGGTTCTTATAGTTCTACCATGAAACCTTCGGACGTGAAAGCCCTCACCCATAGATATAACATTCCTAGGGATCTACATCCTGTTGCTGTTTCTTCCGAGTGGACCATGGACCGTCTAGATGATGATTGCATTGGTCTCTATGAGCAGTATTTTGAGTTTGCTGGGCTAAGGGTACCCTTTTCCACCTTCCTTCTTGCCGTGATTAGGCACTTTCATGTACACATCTCCCAACTAGTGCCATTGGGTTTGACCCGGGTGACCCTCTTCGAGTTGTACTGTCGAAGCCTTGACATCGTCCCTTCGGTAACTTTGTTTCGGGTTTTTTACAAACTTAGCAAACAAGGGGATTGGTTTTCCTTCGAGAAAAGAGCTGGTAAGGACTTTCGGGGTAAGATCTTGAATGAAACATTCTCTTGTATGAAGAAGTGGAAAGGGCGCTTCTTTTTTATTGATCGAAGAGCCATTCCGGATGCTATGTGTTGGAGGCATCATGATTCGGATATAAGCGACCCTGTACCCAAAGATGGTTTTAATGAGGCTGACGTTGTTACTCTGACCCACCAACCCATTGATATTCGTGGTGTTCCGAGCGGACTGCTTTTTTGTGCTGGGTTGGCCGTCACCTGGGAATTTCCTAAGTTCTATCCTTTGTTCAAAGATCCGGAGGGCAATGGTAACGAGAGGGCACTTGTCTTTTCTTTGTTTGTTTGCAACTTTGCATATATTCCCTCTTATTCTTCAACTGTTGTGTTTTTTTTTTTTTTGTAGTTATCACCATGTCGGAGTATTTACGTCTTCCTTTTCTTTCCGGAATGACTATCGAGGCTGGGAGGGCCTTGACTGACCAAGACATCATTCCTCAACATACTACCTCTCCACTTAACAGCGATGAGCCAATTCCTGCCAAAACGGACTCTCAACAAAGGGTTGAGACCTCAGATCCAAAAATAGTGGCTACCCGGATAAGGAAAGCGCAGGCTGCTGCCAAGAGAAAGACTAAGAACAGGGAGTCCGAAGGTACCAGTGGGCCTGAGAGGGGTTCGAAGAGGCGTAAGGAGAAAGCTACTGATCACATCCCTTGTCCTACTCCTCTTCAGACTATAGAGGGGGTTACTTCGGATGCTTCTAGGGGTGAAAATGTGGTTTCCCCTACTCAAGCTCAGGGGGATAACTTGCTTGAGATTCCTGCGCATGATTCTGCTAATACCACCACCCACCCTTGTGAAGAGCACCATGATGAACACTCAGGGGTTCTTGGCACTGGAGATGGTAATTTTGACGATGATGTGGACGAAGAGGTTGATCTTGAGGGGCCGGAGAGGCATCCTAACGATACTACGGAACGGGTTGTTCTCGGAGCTGAGCCGGTCCCCCCTCCTGTAACCCGTCCGGATAATGGAAAGTCCATTGCTCAAGAGGAGACTCCTATTCCTGATCCCCTTTTGAGAGGTTTGTCTTTCATTTCCTCTTTATTCTCTTATGTGGTATTTTTTTTTTGTACTAACAGGCGGTGTTCCACAGGTGTTGGTGCCGATGGAGCTGGGTCTTCTTTACCTCCGCCTCTTTTTGTTCCGACTTGGGGAATCCATCAGAGGAGTCGAGTGACCACTCCGGAGGAGTGTCGTGATTTAATGGCTAACCTTACCCCTCCTGGTGTTCAAGAGGAGATGCATCTTTTGGATAACAACCTTGTTTTGGATAGAGCCTGGTTTACCTTGGCCCGTGGTGCTATGGCACAGGCCCATGCTCTCCGTCAGTTTGAGTCTCTTTATGACTCCCACCATGCCTTGAAAGAGGATCTTGAGACTACGCGGAGTCATCTTGTTCGGTCTCGAGAGGATTTTACTGTTGTTCAGAACTTCTTCAACACTTTATCTGAGAGGCATAGGAAACTCCGCGAGGAGCATGCCCCATGTTCTGAGACTCTTGCTATTGTTCGAGCCGAGAAGGATGGTTTAATGGCTACCAATGCCGAACAGGCCCTTCCAGATCCAAGGAGTTTAGGTAGCAACTATTGAAAAAAGCTCCGATGAGGTCAGTTTCTATGTGAAAAACCTGGAAGGCCAGCTTGCCCAAAAAGACTGTTGCATTGGTTATGCTGTAAGGTTTTAGTGATAGGACTTTTCGGAGAACGAGGAGCTCCGGACCCAAACTTGCTTTTGACCAAGGGAGAAGATTTGGTTGTGTTAGAAAACTCCTTCCCACTGTGGTGGGGCGTCTCCTACAGAGTCACGAATATAAGCAGTCTCTCTCTGTTCCTTTCAACTATGCCCTTCAGACTGGGTGGGGACAAGGTCTGGCTGAGGCGAGGTCCGAAGAGGAGCTTCGTGAGCTTATGATGAGGATGAATGGGTTTGATGCTTATATCCGATAAGAGATGAATGCTGTGTATGAGAGGTTGTTCTGCAAGTTATTACTCATATGTGGATTCGTATCTCGACCTGTCCGAGAAGTCGGTGCAAGATCTTCTAAAACTTCATCCTGCCCCTCCTCCCAAGGATGCTCCCAAGGCTGGCTCGGGGGGTGTTGCATTTGCCCCCAAACTTGTTAGAGCCGCGGAGGTGGCCGGTTCGGAAAACATAGCTTCTCAGCAGGTTTCAAAGTCCAAGACTGGTCCTCTTCAAGACCCTGATCGTGCTTCCGGAGGTCCCAAAGCTCCTCCGGCTAAGAAGACTTAGCTTTTGTAATTTGTAATAGATAGGTCTTGAATTGTTTGTAATTTTTTGAACAAACGTCCCCTTTTGGGGCCTGATAATTGTAACTTACTTTTGTCCCGTTGTAAATTTGCCTATGTCGTACTTGATTTCTCCCTTATTTGCTTATTTCACTTGTATTCGAATGGGTTAACCCTCATGTAGGTTGGGCTACCGTGACTTAGTTGTCTTTGGGATTTATTTTGTCCGGAGGGGCTGTGCCCTTCCTTATCAATTTTACCCTGTGACTTGGTTGTCTGGGATTTGTTTTGTCCGGAGGGGCTGTGCCCTTCCTTATCATTTTTACCCTGTGACTTGGTTGTCTGGGATTTATTTTTTCCGGAGGGGCTGTGCCCTTCCTTATCATTTTTACCCTGTGACTTGGTTGTCTGGGATTTATTTTTTGCCGGAGGGGCTGTGCCCTTCCTTATCATTTTTACCCTGTGACTTGGTTGTCTGTGGGATTTATTTTTTCCGGAGGGGCTGTGCCCTTCCTTATCATTTTTACCCTGTGACTTGGTTGTCTGTGGGATTTATTTTTTCCGGAGGGGCTGTGCCCTTCCTTATCATTTTTACCCTGTGACTTGGTTGTCTGTGGGATTTATTTTTCCAATGATAATAACAAGCATTCATCGGAAAATTGTTCTCCTCATTGAAACTTGGAGTACGAGCTATTACATTCGCTAGCTGAATACAATGTATAGAAATACAACAATCATAAACTAATAAAACCTACAAATAGCATTTGCGTAGGTTGATCGCGTGCCAGGTTCGAGGGACCATCTTGTCCTCCATTGTCTGCAGCTTGTAAGAGCCGTTCTCGAACGCCTCTGTAACTCTGTATGGGCCTTCCCACTTGGGTCCCAGCTTCCCTTGGTCCTCCACTCTACTTGCCTCGTTCCTTCGATATACAAACTCTCCCGGCCTAAATCCCGCTGGACGTACTTTCTTGTTGTAGTACTGTTCCATTTTTGACTTGTATCTGGCCTCCCGTATGGCGGCTGCCTCCCTTCGCTCCTGCAGTAAGTCCAGGTTCAAACGTTGCTCTTCTTCGTTAAATTCCTCCCTGATCATCAACGTTCGGTAAGACGGAATGCCTATTTCTGCCGGAATGACCGCTTCACTCCCATAAGTTAGGCTGAAGGGGGTCTCGCCGTTGCTTTGCTTGATTGAAGTGCGGTGAGCCCATAATACGTTCGGCAATTCGTCTACCCATCCTGCCTTTTCCCTTCCTAACCTGGTTTTGATCCCTTCCATAAGGCTTCGGTTTGCCCTTTCGACCAAACCGTTAGCCTGCGGATGAGCTACCGCTGTGTTCATTTGTTGGATCTCAAACCTTTTACACCAACTCTTGAAGGGGTCGTTTATCAGCTGTGCCCCATTGTCTGTGACGATGATTCTTGGGAGACCATATCTACATATGATGTTGTCCATCACGAAACGGATTATCTCCTTGCCCGTTATCTTGACCAACGGCTTTGCCTCTACCCACTTGGTGAAGTAATCAATAGCCACGACTACGAATTTAGCTCCTCCCCTGGCCGGAGTTAATGGACCAAGTATGTCCATTCCCCATTGATAGAAAGGCCACGGGGCCATGATGGAGTAATGTTTGTTTTCGAAGTTTGGTATCGTGGCGTGAATCTGGACATGTGTACACTTGTCTCCTCTGCTTTTGCAGTCTGCGTGCATGGTGGGCCATTAATAACTTGTCTCATTTGCCTTCCTCATCTACCGCTCTAGGGACCCATATGCATCCGCAAGATCCCATGTGGATTTCCCGAATGATCGTAAATTTGCACTGAAGAGGTCCTAACATCTCAAAACCAGGGATTAAATACCCCTTTTTGAATAGGACTCCTGACTCCATTGTATAGTGGCCTATCTTGGCACGCAGAGCTCGTGCCTCGTTGCTATCTGATGGTACTATGCCTTCCTCCAAGTATTTGACGATGGGAGTCATCCAGTTATCTCCCTCCTCTTCTACTATAGCCTGTACTTCTTGGACCTCCGTTGACCGTTCATTCAGGACCTCGACCAATATCTCCTTGGTAAGGTTATGGAAAGGCACGGTGGCTAGCTTGCTCAATACATCAGCCTTCTGATTACTTCCTCTTGGTATGTTTTCAATGGAGAAGGTTTTAAATTCGGAGATGTACTCTCTAGCTTTGGCTAGGTATTTGATCATTGAATCGTTGCTAGCTTCATATATCCCATTAATCTGACTGGCCACGAGCTTGGAATCTACCTTAACCTCTATCTGCGGGACATTAAATCATTCACGTTTCCGTAGCCCTGCTAGGAGGGCTTCATATTCTGCCTCGTTATTTGTGCTGGCGAATGTTAATCGGAGGGCATAAGCATATTCCACTCCACTAGGTCCTGTTAAAATAAGACCGGCTCCTGAGCCTTTTGAACTGGCTGCCCCATCGGTATAAAGGGTCCACGTCTCTGTGTCGTCTATCTCTGGAGGGACCTCCGGACTCTGGAAATACTCATCTTCCCTTTCTCCATCTGGAGCATCAGAAAGGAAATCTGCTAGGACTTGACCCTTTACCGCATTCCGTGGTATAAAGGAGATTTTGTATGTCCCTATTTCTACTGCATATTTGCAGATCCCCGAAACTTCTGTCCTACTGAGTATGTTCCTGATTGGCTGATCCGTGATGACTTTTACCGGATGAGCTTCAAAATACCTTCTTAGCCTTCTTGTCATGTTAACCAATGAAAGAGCTAGTTTTTCCAACGGGGAGTAGTTCCTTTCAGCCTCGTTTAGTGTTCTGCTCACGTACTGTACGGGACATTGCCTTCCATTCCGGTCTGTCAAGAGTACTGCGGAGACAGCCTCCTTAGACACCGCTAGGTATGCATATAATGTCTCTTCCGGGAAAGGTGGTGTCAGCGATGGAAGCGACATAATCAGTTTCTTCATCTGCTGAAAGGCCTCTTCGGCTTCCGTGGTCCATCGGAATTCGTGCTTGTTCTCCTTCGTTATGTTTTTCAGCGTGTTGAAGAAAGGGAGGGCCCTTTCGGCTGATTTGGCCAAGAAACGATTTAAAGAAGCTAGTTTCCCACTGAGGCTTTGCATCTCTTTCAATGTTTTAGGGGACTGAAGGTCCGATATAGCTTTCGTCTTCTTAGGATTTGCTCGGATGCCCTCCGAAGTGACCATGTACCCTAGGAACTTACCTTCCTCTACTCCAAATGAACACTTTTTGGGATTTAGCTTCATGTTTATTGTTTTCAAACCTTCAAACGTTTCTGCTATATCAGCCAGGAGGCCTGTTTCTTCCTTACTTTTGATTACCATATCATCCACGTATGCCTCCAAGTTTCTTCCTATCTGGCTTTGGAAGGTCGAGTCTACCAGCCTTTGATAAGTGGCCCCTGCGTTCTTTAGACCGAACGGCATCTTCGTATAACAGTACGTTCCCTGCTCCGTGTAAAAAGCTGTCTTTTCCTCGTCCTCCTTTGCCATTTGGATTTGATGATACCCTTTGTAGGCATCCAAGAAGCACTTGTACTTGAAACCCATGACCGCCTCGTACCTTTGAGTCTCTGTTAGGGTGATGGATAATAATCCTTTGGGCATGCTGAGTTCAGGTTTTTGAAGTCGATGCACATTCTCCAAGATCCGTCACACTTCTTGACCAACACTGGGTTGGAGATATACGTCGGGTATTGACGTGACGGGAACTACCCTGCTTTGACACGGTCACTTCCTTGGTGACCGCTCCGCTTTTTTCTGGAGAGAAGGTTCTTCTATTTTGACATACTGGATCGAGGGAGGGGTTTACATTGAGAGCGTGTTCTATGATCTTCCGAGGTACCCCAGTCATGTCGGCAGGTTCCCAAGCGAACACCTCCATGTTGCTTTTCAGAAGAGTTTTCAGTTGCTCCTTACAGCCCTTGGAGAGTCTTCCTCCAATGGTGACCATTTGGTCGGGAAAGCGGGATTGAAAATTTTTATTGCTCGGTAACGTCCACGCCCCCCTCTTCTTGGGGCGTTTCTTCCTTTACCATCTGCTTCTCTTCCCTCTTCCTACACTCAGCAATTGTGATTGTTCGAGCGATCAAAGTAGCTATTCCCTTTGGAGTTGGGAACTTGATCATTGAATGAATAGTTGATGGGATGGCATGTAGTATCTTCAGACCTGGTCTCCCCAGTATTACATTGTAAGGGGATGGTGCGCGGATGATTATGAATTTCATTGATGTCCTCCGGCTCAATCCTTCGTTCCCAAAGCATACCTCCAGGTCAATTTTTCCCAAAGGCTTCGATACCTCCCCTGCGAAACCCACCAAATCAGTTCTGGTTTCCCTAAGTCCGGCCTTTATCCTCTCCGGAAGGTTCTCGAAGCAATGTTCGAACATGACTTCCACTGATGACCCTTCGTCCACATAGACCCGTCTTACGAGATATCCTTCAACCTCTGCTTCTATTATCAGTGGTTCGTCCGACGCATCATCTGTCATAATTGACGGGAACGAGATATGGTGTGTTCAATCCAGCTCCGTTACTTCGGGTCTTTTCGTTTCTGCTTTTTAGATGAGTGAAAGTGACCATGTTAATTACCTTCTGCCTGGGGGGTTTCTATTTTGTTCCTTTCCACCCTCTGCCTGAGTCTTGTTGTCAAATGGGTTAATAAAGGGGCTTTTCCGGGGGATTATCTAAGGCAATTTCTAGTTGGCTTTCTCAGCTGGATACAGTCATTTGTGTGATGACCCTTGTCCTGGTGATAATCACAATATTTGTCCGGGTCACCCGTCCTCAACGGATTTGCCACGGGTCTTGGCGGTGGTAGTTGCAGTTGCGTTTCCGTTGCCAATATTTCTTTAGGACACTTTGTCAAAGAATCTAACGAAAGTACTGGTACAGGTCTGTTTGCTCGCTCCCTTTGGTGGTACGGGGCTCCGTAATCTCTGTGTCTTCCCGTATTGAAGTTGTCTCTGCCCTTGTAAGGATTCCTATAGTCGCCCTTCCGGAAATCTTTTCCCAGGCTGTTCCGACCATCTCGGTCGTCTCTTCCGGCCGCCGGAAAAGTCAGTCGTTGGTGTACATCCCGCGGTCTTGTCGGAAAAGATAATCGACGATGAATGTCTCGTGATTCTCCCAGCGGTAATTCCGCAAGGGCGTATGCCTCTTCGGCCCTTACGAACTCATCTAAACGTTTCATCATTTCATCGACCGTCTTGGGCACGCTACTAGCAAAACGCTTGGCTAATTCGGGGGACTTAACAGAATCCATGAATGATGAAATCTTCATAACCTCTGGAACACCCATGATGAATCCTGTCTCTACGGTCCATCTCTCCTTGAATGCCGTTAAGGTTTCATTAGCTTTCCTCACTATCTTGGTGATTTCGTGAGGTTCTTTGTAACACGCTTTCCTGGTTGAATATCTAGTGGTGAAAGCCTCTCGCAGCCTCCACCATTCGTCTATGCTGTTGGGAGGAAGGCTCTCAAACCACCCCCTGGCTGACCATCCACGTTTGTGACATTCGGCACCATACTGGCATGGGCCATTCCCCTGAGTTCGCTGCCCCCACAAAACGATTCAAGTGGTCTGCCGGGTCAGTGGACCCGTTGTACAGTGCGATGTTGGTTGGCATGCTATATTCTGGACCTGAGAACTCGATGATTCTTCGCGTGAAGGGCGTCCTTAATGTCTCTTTGAAAGGTTTACTTAAATCTTCGTCATCAATCTCCCTTCCTTTCACAATGCGGTCCTCTTTAGGGTCTTGGTCCTCCATCTCGAAGTTCAGCCGTATCGGGTTAGCTTTGTTTCGCTTGTTGTGCTCTTTGATTATAGACTTCATGGCGGATATGTGCCCTTCAATTTGTTCTTTCGTTAGAGGGGGAGTTCCTTCTCGGTCGTCTTGACCTTCCGGATCTCCGCCTCTTGTGGGACTAGTCATTCTTGGTAGATAAGATCAGAGTCCCACGGATGGCGCCAATTTGTTTAAGTAATTTACCGTTCTAGAGGAAGTAGGAGTGTTCCCCGCTTCTAGTCGAGTAATCCACCTAAGTATCTGAAAGTAAGAGAAAAAACCCGTTAGCTCGCCCCGGGTGTTGACCCAGGACCAAGCTCGGGTGTGAAAGTAAGTATCTGATAGTAAGCCGAAGGGGCCGTATGTTGTTGCCGAAGAGGCTATAGTAATAAATGTATGTATGTCGTAGAAATGTGTTGACCGTCAAGTAATAAATGCTTGGGTATTTATACTACTTGAAGTACTGTTTGGAAGTACTGTTCTTGACACCTTGGGAATGAAAGAGACGACCTACGCCTAGCCTTTGCCTTGGACGTCGGTATACCTTGGGGACATCGTTCCTTAATTCCCGGGAATGCGATGTTGCGTAAGCGCTTGCTATTATCCAACAGTTTGAAGAGGTGCCCTTCTTTATCGAGCCTCACACTGTCCTTTTTTGGGTTGATATAGTACGCCCATCCGGAAGCTTTATGGCCCGTTCGGATATGGGACCCGTCCGGTTATTCGTGGACATCCGCTTGGAACTTCATGGCCCGTTTGAACTCTTGTGGTTTGATTGAGCTTTGAGTGATCCGCTTGGGTTTTGTGTAGCCCCTTCGGAATACTAGCCCATCCGGCATATACGCGGACATGTCCCCCCCAGTATGACTTTAAGAGTTGTAAACTATTGAAGTCATACTTAAAGTGCTCTCCTGAGAGGGTCCAAAGACGTTGGTCCTCGCTTCTTTCTTTTCGCTTCTTCCCCTTCCTCCTTTATTTTTTAAAAAATTTTTTTTTGCGTCTTGATAGGTGTGAAGCTAGATTCGTAATTATGAGGAGGTGAGATCCACTTGCCTTCTTGATGTGGATGAGACAAAACCATAATTACAGTGGGTTAAAACCATTATGACTCCTCGGAGTCTCTTTATTTGGTGTGTACACGTGTTGATCGATTTCTCATCGACGGTCACGATTGGGCCTTGACAGCTGTCTTTGTGATTTGACGGACCCAAGCCCATCTGGGGCCTATAAATAGTCTGTCGTTTTTTATTTTTTACCGTGTGTAAAAAATTTAAAGATCATAGCAGAACGTCCCTTGTTTGCAAGATAATTATCCGACTCGTCCAGCCGCCTTTTTCTTTATTGTGATCAGGTATACCTTTCTTCCCTTTTTGACTTTGTAAGTTGCCGCCCCCTCGGATCTTTAAAAATGTCCAGTAAGCGTGACATGGGTTCTTATGTTTCTACCATGAAACCTTCGGATGTGAAAGCCCTTACTCGTAAATATAAAATTCCTAGGGATCTACACCCCGTTGCTGTGTCTTCCGAATGGACCATGGACCGTCTGACCGATGAGTATATTGGTCTGTTAGGATATCATTTCATCACCTCAAACACAAAAATAAGAAAAATAGATTTTAGAGAGAGAAAGTAAAAACAAAGAA
>BQNB010022700.1:0-46606 GCA_026074375.1 Tanacetum coccineum | reverse complement strand
CGATTAATTAATAACTCTTTTAATTAATAAATTTTGGTGGTCCCAAGTGTATTATTTTATAGAGTTTCTACTGTATTATATGTATCACATTAATAAATATTTTGCTTATTCCTTAAAGAGCCTTAGGGTATATGGGATAAGTAGAATTCAATAATCCAAGACTGATAAAAGTTTGCTGTATCTTGCCGGCTCACAACCGATGTTACAGCCTTCTAAAAGGTCGAGGAAGTTACCGAAGTCGAAATATGTTTGCTACATCTTGTCGGAGGCGTGGCCGATGTTGTAGCCTTCTAAAGGACTGATGTATAATAATGTTGCTTAATTTTTGTCTTATTTTGTGCCTTAAAGAGCCTAAGGGTATATGGTGCAAATAAGATTGGTTCATTCATGTCTTAAAGAGCCTTAGGGTATATGACATGAATGGTGCCTTGCTTAAGTAGCCTAATAAAAGCCAAATTTTGGTTGCCTCGATGTGGACTTTAATCTTGATGACATTTGATCTTTTGAAAAGGGCTAGGAGCTAATTATTGCGTTCTTAACCGTTACGCTTTATTTTTGGAATTAATAAGTATCGAAACAAAAGTCTTAAAGAGCCTTCGGGTATATGACTTAAGTAAAATCTTGAGATACAAAAGTAGGATTTGCGGGAGGAAAAGTAAGTACACAATTAGTATTTATGAGTAGTGTTAGTGTCATGACTTGTAATTAACGGTGATCTTGTTTTTAAGCTTAGCATGGGAAAAGTGAAAAATCGGGGATGATGAAGTTATCTTTTAGACACTTAATTGTGCTTTTTATTCTATGATCCTTAAGTTTCAATAAGGGATTGAAATCAATACATTATGTCAACACAAATAAGTTGTAGTTAGGTAGTTAATTATCAAGAAAAATCATAAAAAGAGAAAAAAATCTTTGAAAATGGGAAATCGGGTGTTTTATAACTTGTGATCTCTTATCTCTCTCAACAAAAATCTTTGCTACTTTTCAAAGGTTTAGTTTGGGGAAGTTTCGAGGTATTTGGTTATAAGGCAGGTGATATTGCGTGAGGATACACAATCGTTTAGTTTGGGGAATTTTGATAAGTGTAAAATACACATATCCATTTATGCTTTAAATAGCCCAATTAAACTCAAAACAGACCAAAAATAGCAAAAATATGCTTGTTTCTGTGTTTTGTGTATGCAGGTACGGATATATCAGAAATCACATAAAAACCGTCAAAAACAAGCAAGCAAGAACACGAGAATGGTAGAGTGAACAAAAGCCGGAAGCAAAGCCAGGAAAAGTCAAACCCTCTAGTCAATCATGGTCAACAAAAGTCAACAAGGCCCAAAATATTCCACTTTAGCCCCTCAACTTTCAGAAAGATTCATAAATGGTCCCTAAACCTTAATGGGCCTAAAATACCCTACCCGGATACATAATAAACCCAAAGCCCAATCCTAGCCCTATACTCCTTTTAATAAACCACAAGGACCTAAACTGCCATTTTTTAAACTCCTTTTACACTAGAAATAAGAAAACAAATGACATGGGCCAATTATGTCAATAGAGCAAAGTTCAAACTGAATTAACCCGTTTTTAGTTATAAAAAACGCGCAAATCCCATTTACTATTCACCCATCGTCCCCAACATTAACCATGGGTAAAACAAGGGGCAAATCCAAATTAAGGGGTGATTAAGTCAATTCAAGAGCTCGTTTATAAGATGGCAGGGAGAGTTTAGTCAAATCAAGTGATCTCATTAAGCAATCAAGAGGCGTGGCTATGAGAAAGCACAATGGAATGAAGATTTTGCATTGGTTTTTCAAATCAGCAAAACTAAACTCAAACGTCACATCAAGGGAATGCACAGCTTGGCAATCCATGTGTAATCCCAAGGTTGATCAAACGGCTACAAATCATTCTTAAATGATTGGATAAATGGAAGGTGGTGATTCAAAGGAGCGGGGGAATGGCTCAGGCTCCTAGAAGCTTCTTTCAGCACCTATAAATAGGGCCTCACTCTTCACACACACACGTAGCTTTTAGGATAGATTTTAGCTTAATTTGAACTTTTAGCTTAATTTTCTCTTTTATCATTGTAATTCTCTTTCAAGTATTGTATACAAGCCTTTCTATTTAATGAAAATTACAGTTGATTTAAATCTCTTTTAAACTCTCTAGTTTTACCAAATAAGCTCTCATTTTCTATTAAATGCTAAGCTAGATCCTATAAGCTACTCAATAAGCCCTGTTAGCCTCAATTTATTGAGTCGAACAAGGAAGCTCGGTCACTCTACGATGGAGCTTCGGTCTTTAATTAGTTAATGTTGTAACAGGATAATATCGGGATCGGGTCGATAGTTATTCTAATTTTGTATATGTACGGGTTTAATTCCCAAACAAAACCGAGCCGGGGTCCTAGTTTTTATCCCGCGCGTCACATTAAATGTGTAGGGGTATATATATATTTAGATATTTTCTAAAATATCTAAATATATATATAGATATTTTCATATGAAAATATCTAGTTTTTATTTTTCTAAAAATATAATTTTTCTTTTCTCTCTCAACTCTCTCTCTTCTCTCTCTCTACATTTCGAGTTTCTCTCTCTATCTCTTTTCTTGATTCGTGGTTCGGGTTATGAAGTGAAGTGTTAAATCGGGAACCTACAATTGGTATCAATCGCCTCGGGTGGATTTCGTTTTTTTTTGTGTAAGCATATTGGATTCGAAGGTTTGGATGTTCATCACTTCGGTCATACTTGTTTCTTCTTGTTTTGATTCAGGAATTAAATCGGGTTTCTTTTTGAGTCGCTTCGTTGAAAAAAAATAACGACGTTTTACGCTCTTGGTTTTTGAGAAGAACGATCGAACGAGTGGAAATCGTGTACGATCGAACGAGCGACAAAAGTTTGGATCGAACTAGCGGGATCGAACAAGCGTGACCGATCGAGCGATCGAACAAGAGTGATCGAACGAGCTACCGAACGAGCGATCGAACTAGCGTGATCGAACGAGCGATCGAACAAGCGTGATCGAACAAGCGATCGAACAAGCGTGATCGAACAAGCGATCGAACAAGCGGACTCGAACAAGCGATCGAACGAGCGGATCGAACGAGCGATCGACGAGCATCGTACGATGCGATCCGTACGAGACGACCGAACGAGCGATTCCCGAACGAGCGATCTTCGATGAGCGGATTGAATCGAGTGGAATAGAACGAGCCAAATTTTTTTTGGACCGAACGAAATTTTTTAAATTTTGCGTGACGAAAAGGGTTTCAGTAAAACGGCCATAACTTTTGATCCGTAACTCCGTTTCAGGCCCGTGACCTCTCAAATCGAAGCAAAAAACGAGACGGATCACGCTGTAACCACCCTTTAGCTGGTTAAGGATTTCTTAAGGCCCAAAAAGCTCGTTTACTATGATTTATTGACATTTTTCAGTTTTTTGGAATTTGTGTTAGACTTGTTTTTGTTCTAGCTCACGGCCCATCTGTATTCTAAGGCCCGTTTCAGTTTGGTGAGCCTATTTAAACAAACAACCTTAACCCTAGCCAGAAAATTATCTGTTTTTAGACAATTAAAATCTTGGCGCTGATCCGATTGTTTTAAATCATTCACGGTTTTCTATTCATTTTGTAAAAATCCCGTAATTCTTTTATCGGTTTTAATCTTAGATGTGTACAATCCGTGAAGTGAATTGTTATTACAACCACAACTTCATACAAATATCCACTTATGATCAACAACTTTCACTTCAACTCACGATAAAATGGAGAAGAAAGATACCTTATCTTCGTGTTCAGATTCAGAAATACAACAAATGCAACTAATTCAAGACAAATCAAAAAAAAGTTGCATGGTATCTTTTCAACGACTTCATTCACACCTCAAGTGTCTTTCAAACAACGACTTAAAGGATGTCGAAAACCGAGGGGGATTCAACGCGCATTTGCAACACTCTTTGGTCACAGATCTAGAGACTTTAAGGGCACCAATGTTCCTGTACATGATCAAACTACAAAAGCAACTTGACATACGAAGAATTTCAAGACATTGGATCACCATGTCTGACTTATAAAGTTAATTCGAAGAACAGTTTTTGATGTTCATCAAGGTCACGGTTTTATTTGGATGATGAAATATGTTGATTGTAATACGCAACAAATTCCTTTACAATACACTCGACTCGCTATTCCAGAATCGTGACACACTGATCTACCATGGAATCTGTTAGGAGTCGATTGGTGAAAGAAAAACAACAACATACAATGGAGTTTGAATGCAGGGTGATGAAAGACTAATCCAGTAAACAGAGGAAAAGATGATACCAATAATGCATTGGATGCATTGGATGTCTAGTTCAGTTATCATTGAAACAATGGGACGAATCAAAAGAGCAGGATAACAAGCAGCATGATCTGGGATGAAGCCACATGTTGATGATGCAGATATCAGACCCATATATGATGAAGAGCCAATGGCTGAGGTACAAATGACTGCTGATGATAATGTATCTGCTACAAGACAACAGCATACTGAGCAACCTAAAATTCAATATTGAAGAAAGGTTGAACAGAATGCTGAAATTGTCATGACTTACGTCCTTGGGCCTGCTAAATTAACTGATGACAAGACAATTGAACTATCAGATCAATTTCACTCGAGTCTGAAATGTTTGTCTAAACAAAGATCGTTGCCAAGTTCAAAAAAATTTTGAAAAACTCGAGCACATCTGTATCAATCTTGAACTACAATTACAATGGAAAACAATGTTTTAAAATCAGGGCAACAAGTCAATTTTTGAATGAAAAAGGTAATGGAAGCAAGGTTAATAATGATCATAGATGTTATTGAAACAAAAACATCGAATTGGAACAACAGTTGGGCTAAATTACTTGCAGAGAATGAGCAGTTACATAAAGAAAATGAGCAACTTAAAACAGACTCTTACAAAGTTCGTTTTGGATTTTATCAAAAGGGACACGAGTTCAGACAAAAACAGAATGACTCTTTGATGGAAAAGCTGAACAAAAAGTCTAATGAAGATGCTGATGTACTTAGCTCAGATTCAGAAAAAAGGGGTTTGCAATTGCCAAAAAACATTAAAAAATGGAAGTTAAGGAAACTATCAGGAAATAGTGTGCATACTAAGGTATTGCAAAGCCTAAATCTGCGGAATACAGGTTGGACACCACTCAAAAAAACAATCCGTTGATAACAACCGACTGCGTTTAAGTCTGAAAGACCTAGAATTTCAAAACCACGGTTTGCCTCCCAAGTTGATGTGAACAACGACTTGTCAAAACCAGTCACTACACATCATTTGCCTAAGGGAAGAGAATCTGCCCCTGCAAAACCTCATCACATGATTGCACCAAGCTCATCTAGGTATAGCTCAAACGACATTGTTCATAATCACTACCTAGAGGCAGCTAAGAAAAAAGGTCACATGATACACTCTGGATCCCTAGAAATTTTTTTGACTCCAAACATTTTGTTTGCTCGACATGTCAGGTAAATGTGTCTTTAAAGCCAATCATGACGCTTGTGTAATAAAATTCCTGAAAGAAGTCAACTCGTGTGCTAAGGTTCCATCCAATAAAGACAACAAACAGGAAAACAAAACCGTAGAGAAAATGGGTTGTAACGTAAACCAATAAAGGACAGGATCCCAAAAGGGACATAGGTTTTCAATCATACAAGACTACCACTGTGCATGAGAAAACAACAAGTCCTAGATCTTGTTTTAGGTGGCAACCAACGGGTAGAATTCTAAAGACTGTTTGTCTTAGATGGGTTCCAACCGGAAAGATATTCACCTCTAGCACAACAAAGGTTGACAGTGAACCCCCAAATGGTTCAAATGCAGATAGCCCTAACAATGTAAAGCGAACAGCTCTAATGTCAGTGCAGGTACTCTCGTAAGTACAGGTACATCGTTCAATCCTACAGAGGAAGGACTCAGAGTTTGGTTGCGAAAAAGAAAGATATCTCAGAAAACAGGGCTTCAAGGAATTTTGATCTGATGATCACAAATGATGTTTGAACACAGCAGTTCAAGCCTCGGTCATCAATGTTCAATGATGTTTGAACACAGCAGTTCAAGCCTCGGTCATCAATGTTCAATGATGTTTGAACACAGCAGTTCAAGCCTCGGTCATCAATGTTCAATGACGTTTGAACACAGCAGTTCAAGCCTCGGTCATCAATGTTCAAATTGACGTTTGAACAAAAGCAGTTTCAAGCCTCGGTCATCAATGTCAAATGACGTTTGAACAAAGCAGTTCAAGCCTACAGGTCTCAATTGTCAAATGAAGTCGCTGAACAAAGCAGTTCAAGCCTCGGTCATCAATGTCAAATGACGTTTGAACAAAGCAGTTCAAGCCTCGGTCATCAATGTCAAATGACGTTTGAACACAGCAGTTCAAGCCTCGGTCATCAATGTCAAATGACGTTTGAACAAAGCAGTTCAAGCCTCGGTCGTCAATGTCAAATGGTGTCTGCTGAAAATAACACTTCAGGCCCCGTTCCTCAATGTTCAAATGACGTTTGAACACAGCAGTTCAAGCCTCGGTCTTCATCAAATGACTTCTGATCATAACCGTTCAGAACTCGGAATTCAAGACCACAGCAACGAACCGTCAAGTTCAAAGCTGGTTCCAAAAGTTGTTCCTCTAGCAGTCAAGACAGCTACATCACGACAAGAGTTGGAATTACTATTCCACCATCATATAGCAATGCTGAGGAAAAACAGTAATATATTACCAAATCTGAAAAATAGAGATTTTCCAAAAAAAGATTCTTCTCGACTGTCTCTTGAATCGATAAATTTACGTGACTTAGATATGTCGATGTAACATTGACACGGGTGTGTAAATGAAGTTCGAGCGAGAGTTTTCAAATAGTTTAATAAATGTCAATTTCTTTTCAATTTTTCTAGATGGTTATGTGCAAATGTCTGGTACATAACCCGGACTTCAATACAAAAGGAAGGTTTTTATAATTATACCTAACAACGAGAAAATTCGTTTCCGATATTGAGCTGTTCTTACAAGACATTCAATATCTTTAGCTCAGAAAAAGGGTCAGTGTACGTTTCAGTGCGCTTACCCTTAGCCGTTAGAAGAGAAAGTCCTCTAACATCTGGTTTTTACAAAAAAGTTGACACAATTTTTCTAAGATTTCTCGATTGACAATTCATAATCTTTCAAAATTGTGTGTTCAACACTCCATCCCTCACAATGTTTTCAAAAGACAACAATTTCTCAATTGGTCCTATCAGTAGAAAGTGTCACATGAGCATCTTCTATGACTTGTGAGATCTCTAGATTTTTATTTCCTTGTTAAATGTTAGTCAATTTAGCATTGGTACCCTCCTTTTGAATCATCTCATCATCATCTTGAACGGGTTCATTCAGTCGTATATCCACATCATCGTATAGCTGACTTGTAGTATAATCCATCTATTCATCTTCATCACCTTTAGCTTTATCAGTAATCTTTGCTTCATCATCAGAATCGTTGGACGGGGTTTTAACAAGCTCATCCTCCTCTTCTTCTTCATCATCTTCATCTTCTTCATCATTATCCTGATGATCAGATTCGGATTTCGATTCATTTTCATTAGTTTCATGCTCGGAATCCGACCCTTTTTCATTGTTAGATTGGGTATTCTTATCATCACTGTCATTCTCTTCATCACCTCATTCACTTCTAGAATCTTGTTCGTTATTGCTGTTATCTTCATCATTTCCCTAAGATTTAGCTTCACTTTCAGATGATTCTTCTCTAGTCACATCGGGAACCCCTGGTTTAACACCAGTTCCTTCATTTGTAACAGAAGGTTTGATCTTTGCAGCCCTTGGAGCAGTTTTGGTAATAGTACCAGAACCACTTGGATGAGTCTTGTGAAAGTACCTCAAGCTCTTCCTTCGAACTTCTTCATACTGAGCTTCTTTAGTTAATGCCGCATCGGATAGCAGCTCAATTCCTTTACCTATAACAATATCCACCTTTTCCTTCTTCTTAGACAATGGCATCTCAGGAGTTTCTCTAATGACAACACCTCCTGCTAGAGCCTTAGTAGGCTTCTTTGCAGATCTCTTAACTCTCTTTGACTTCTTCGTAGGTTCTTCAGATGAAACTGGAACAGTAGAGAGTTGAGGAGATGCATGCCTTTTGATCTTTCACGCCTTCTTAGGAGGTGTAGCTCCTGTAGCATAGCCAAGATAAGTCTTGTAAGCTTTGGTTTCTGATAAGTGTAAAATACACATATCCATTTATGCTTAAAATAGCCCAAATAAACCCAAACCGACCTAAAATGGCAAAATATTCTTTATTTAGTTTTGTGTGTGGCAGATACGGATATATCCGAAATCACAAGAAAACCATCAAAAACAAGCAAACACGGACACGAGAACGGAAGAGTGTACAAAAGCCGAAAGCTAAAGCCAGAAAAAGTCAAATCTACAAGTCAACTCCAGTCAATTTTGGCCAACAAAAGTCAACAAGACCCAAAATGTTTCAAAATAACCCCTCAACTTTCAGAAAAATCCAAAAATAGTCCCTAAACTCTTAATGGGCCTCAAAACCCTAGAAAAACCCTACCCGGATACCATTTAAACCAAAAGCCTAATCCATAAGCCCATTACACTAGTCCATTAACCTTTTCATAAACCACAAGGACCTATAATGCCATTTTCCAAACTTTGTTTTACACTACAAATGGAAAAAATAAAACACAAGGGCCATATTTGCAATTTCCCCAAAGTTACAACTGAATTAACCTCTTTCAGTTAAAATAAATGGCGCCAAACCCAAATACTGTTCACCTTCGTCCCCAGCTTTCACCATAGGTAAATCAAAGGGTTTTTTTGAAATTAAAGGTCGGATTTCTATTACAAAGGTCTACAATGAAATGACAAGGCTAAATCAGTCTAATCAAGTGATCTCATTAGCTTATTTAAGCAATCAAGTCACGTAGCTATGGAGAAAGCACAATGGAATGAGGATTTTGCATTGATTTCACTCAGCAAACTAACACAAATGTCACATCATGGATTGCCAGCTGGCAATCCTTGTGGACTCCCAAGTTATCAACGAGCCATAAATCATGTCACAATGATTGGGTTAATGGAAGTGGCTTAATGGATGCGGGGGGAATGACACAGACCTCCTATTGAAGCTTCATGTTAGGGCTATAAATAAAGACGTCAACTCACACACACAAGAGTGTTAATTTTTATCTTCTTTTTCTATTTTTTTTAGTGTAGCTTTTAGATAATTAGCTTATTTGTAATTCTCTTTTAAATCAGATGTAATTTCCTTATATAATGTAATCAAAGCTTTTTAAATAAATTCAGTGTTTGTCTTTTCTTAATCTCTTTTACTCATTAGCTCAAATCTGTCAATAAGCCTTCATAAGCTCTAATAAGTCTATAAGCTTATTATGGATAAGCCTTAAAATCAGCTCTAAATCTAATTACCTTTGCAATTTGGACTTTTGAATATGGAAGGGGAGTTAACAATGGAGGAACTCCCAAGGACCATTACCCTAGCTTATTCATAAGCTAGGGAGCTAAGTAATAAGTTGTTAGAGCCTCGTAACTTCTGTTAAGCTGAAGCTCAAAGTAAGTTTTCTTTTATTTTACTTGTCTTTAAATTCTAGCTTAAATAATTGTTATATTGCTTATTAGTTTAGATCTGCTCATTTGCTTATCCTACTAGTTATTTTGTGCTTATTTCTCTATAATTGTGCTTATTAAGTTGAATGCTTCATCTTATTTTAGCTTAGATAGTTTAGATCTAAAAATTTTCATTCACTTGTCATAAAACCATAAAAACCAAAAAAATATCATTAGCATAGTATAAATCTTAGGATTTTAGTTAATTCAGTTGTTTAATCATGTTAGTTAAGTTTGTTTTAAGCTAAGTAATATCAGGTAACTCAAAATTTCATTCACAAGTTTTTTTTCAGTTACAAGAGCTCAAATTTAATCTGTCATCCTTCATAAGGGTGGTTTGGTTTATCTAGTTTGAATTTTGAAAGTCAAAAAAGGGTCTTAGTGTGCATTTTGTTTGAGTGAGCTTTGGTTTCATTAAGAACATTAAGGAGATAGAATTTATAATAAGGATTATGATTGTAAAATTTCAAAAGTTATGTGCTATCATTGTTACCTGTGCACAGGGTACTTTAAACCTTTCCTTTTTGCTTTTGAAAATTGATGCTAAGCCTCCAGGATTAATCTTTGCATGGTATGAGTTTATTAACACTTATTTTGAGTTGTGCACAAGTGCAGTTTTAATCTAATAGGATACCTGCACATTTGAGTTTTTGGCATCTGTCATTTACACTAGCAATGGTAACCATAGTTACCACTGCTGCCTTTTTAGTTTCAAATTAGTTAGTAATACTATGATTTAAGGCTTAAAATTTAAGTAGCTTGTAGTTTTTAAATAGCTATATATAGATCATAGCTTATTTTCCATTTTCAGCTTAATTTGTTAGCTTAAATTTGTTGTCAAAAGGTCACAAAAATTCAAAAAGCCAAAAACAGTAATCTTAGAAGGTTAGTTTTAAATTTAAGATTCTTAGCTTGTAGAAGTAGCTTTTATAATTAAAATTCTTATCTTGTAGTTAGGTTGTTAAGTTCTCATAAGCTCAAGCTCTGTCTCAGCTTATTAAGCTTATTAGCATAGTAGAATTTTGAGTCATTTGTGCTTAATCCTGAGTTTACCAATTTGAATGATCATTTCAGTTAATTTTTAGTGTTCTTAGGTCAAGTAGCTTATTAGATTTAGATAGTGCACGTTATATGCTTTCTAGAACTTCTTTTGCATTTAAGTTTGAGCTTAATTTGAGCTTATTGCAGCCTAATTTTAGATGTAAAATCTAAGAAGCAAAAGCCACTGTTTCTGGAACTTCTGTTTTCATCTTAAACAAAGCTCATTTTGAGCTTAAAGGGTTTCCGTTCAATATAGCTTTTATTAAAGTTGTTCACCACACCCTTGTCTTTAACTTTGCTTTTATAAGTTTTCCTTAATAAGCACTTTTTAAAATTTCAACTTATTTGTAGATTTAAAGGGACTTAGGGTGTAATCGGGTTAGGCTCTGGGTAGATTTTTGTAACTTCTGCATTTGATATTATAACTCAGTTAAGTCCTCCGTGTTGTCATTATTGTTTTTCTCTATTCGAGTCCCTTAGTCCTTGCATAGTTATCCATAGTTAATTTCTTTGTTGTTTAATAATTTTATTAATTAATTAGGTTTAGTTTTTAATTATGTTTAATTAAAGTTTAATAAAAAAAGTAAAAATTAGTAGCTTTTATTTTTTATAAATTTCTGCACTTTTTCTTTTTCTAGTAAAATTTTTATAAAATTTTTAGGCTTATATTTTTAATAGTTTTAATATTTTTTTAAGCTTTTAATTAGTTTAAAGTTTTAGAAAATTCATATCTTAAAATCTAAAAAGCCAAAAATAGTGATTCTTTTTTCTAAAATTTTCTTTTTACTTATTTTACCTAGGAAAAATATAATTTCAATTATTTTCTATTTTTATTTAGATTTAATTTGATTAAAATAGTTTTTAATTCATAAAAAATTCAAAAATAATCAAAAAATGTTTTTCTTTTTCTTAAAATTTTCTTTTGTCCTATCTTAGATTTAGAAACTTAGTTTACATTTTTAGAAGTTAAATTTAGTTTGCTTGCTTATTGGTCGCATTTTATTCGTTTCCCGTTAATTGTTAAATGCTTTAATTGTTTTTAATTGCTTGTTTTTAATTAGTAGTTATAGAAAACCCAATCAATCTTCGAACCCATTCAAATCAGTATCCAATATCAAGCGAGGTTTCAATTTCTCAAATCGTTGGGAAAACGACCCGGGAAATCATACTTTCCCGGGTAAACATACGTATATAACAATAGAGAGTTGAGGAGATGCAGGCTTCTTGAACTTTCGCGCCTTCTTAGGAGGTGTAGCTCCTGTAGCATAGCCAAGATAAGTCTTGTAAGCTTTGGTTTCCCGCATCTCATGATTTGTCATAGACTTAGGAAGTTGAGCTCCATAAATTTGTGATTCTTCCTTTACAGAGACGAATCTCAAAGTGTTTATCAGATAGTCATCCTTGGAGGTGTGCATCCCGATCTTGTTTCTCCAGGAGACTGTCTTGTCTTGAGTAAGGAAGTAGTGAATGATAACTTTGGTGAATCGAGGGTAGTACATCTTCTCTTGCTTTTTATAGGCTCTGTTGTCAATCTGGTAAATGAAATCTTCCCAAAGTAGTTCAACATAGTCTACATTCTTCTGATGGTACATACCCTAAAGGATTTGTGCTCTAGAGAGACGAAGCTTATCAAGACCAGTTGTCTTTCCAGATAATCTTCTGTTAATAAGAGCAGCAAAAGTTCTCAAAGGTTGATGCATTTGATCAACAATAACATCAATGAGTGAATTGATTTCCCTAGTGTGACCAAGTTCTCTTAAGAAAGACATAATTTCTTCATTAGCAGGAAGTGCATCAAAGTCTTGACCTTGTACTCTAGGGCAGATCTTAAAGATATCTCCAAAGATTTCCAAAGTGAGTTTGAATCTCTTAGTCTATTTTGAATCTGTAGAAAGTGTCATGCTTGTAAACAGAATCCCATAATTGATGCATGTACACTTCTGGAACATCTGCAGTGATGAGAAATACAGAGTAGCATGGAGTGAGAGCAAGAGCATCCAGAACGAATTGAAATGTGGGTTCTCTTTGGATCTTTCCAGGATTGAGTCTTCCATTGCATTTCCTAATCTCTAGTCTTTTCTCCTTTGGAACAAGATCAAGATCAAGTTTAGCTTGTTGAGTAGTAATGGAAGACATGATTCTGCTAAGATTTGTCACATACAATTCATATACAAGCAAATATATATATCACTGAAAGACAATCTAGATCATGACGAATGGTTATAGATGCAAGACTAATTTACACTAGGAATTATGCACACAGTTACAAGGCAAAATATTCATATTAATAGTTTTCCAAAGGATTACTTCTGACTTAACGATATATGGTATGGCCTAATGATGTGATTAGAAGCTCATGATGTTTCCTTATTCCGCTCGAGGGAGCCGCTAAAATTGGCACGAGAAAGAACCTCCTAATTCAATACCTAACTTGGACTATCTCGTTACAAAGTCGATACCAATTTTCCCCCTTCAAAAACCACTCACCGTTAAGAACAAAATTTCCCCATTTTTCAACAAGAATTCGATGAATCTTTTAGTTAGGCGTAGGAACGTTTAAGGGTAATGCTAAGATCTTCCCTCACCACGGAGATTCGGAATTAAATAGGTTTAATACCTTTTATAATGGTTTAACAGAGAATGAACAAGACTCCTTAAATGCCGCGGCGGGTGGTAATTTGTTAAGTAAGACTACTAGGGAAGCTTTGAATATAATTGAAAACAAATCAAAAGTGCGTTATTCGAGAAACAAAACAAATGCTTCTAGGGTTAATTCTAGGGAAAATGTTAGCAAAACGGATGAACGAATTGGTAAACTTGCGGATCAACTTTCGACCTTAGTCGAGATTGTTTCTAAAAAGGTTGTTATCCCTCCCGCACCAGTTAAGGCGGTTGAGGAAAATTGTGTTACTTGTGGTGGAACTCATGCATGGTATAATTGTCCGGCTACCGATAATAACCAAAATGTTTGTGCAACCACGGGAACTTATAATCAACAAGCCACACCAAATCGAGTTAAGTATCAAATGGTACCACGACCATGATTTGCTCTTTGCATAAAATTTTCCAATCGTCCAAAATGGAAATTAACTAATCAAGGTCAAGGGAATAATTTCAATCGAGGGAAAATTTTTCAAAAATCAAAGTTTCAAGGTCAAGTAATCATTTTCGAATTTTCAAAACCAAGGGTTTCAAAATCAACCGTTTCAAATGCCTAATAATCAAGTGAACGATTTTTCAAATGATTTTTCGAATTACAAGAAGTCTAATGATCAAAAACGATTAGGAATTTGCAATACCAAATCACTTCGATGAAAGGAGAGGTTAAAGAACAGATTCAAAATACACAAAAATCAACAAACCGCTTTGATGAGTCAAAATAATGCTTTTCAAAACACGTTGCAAAATAATCTTCAAAACATGTTAAGTATTGTTCTTTCAAGTCCAAGCCTTACTCGGTACTCTTTACGATGTAATACGATTCCTAACCCGAAGGGCGAGATGAAAGCAATCACTACCCGAAGTGGTGTAGCTTACGAGGGACCCTCGAATCCAACTAAACCTTCTCCGAAAGAAGTTGTGGAACGAGAGAACCAGATGGAAATACGGACGAGGAGCAAAATAATTTCCAAGGAGGTACCAATAAGCTCAAATCCACTCCGTTATCCCTAAACCATTCCGGAACCCGAGATTTCCCGAGACGGTACCTAAGCCAAGTATTCCTTACCCTTCAAGACGAGACAATCAAAGAATTGAGAAAAAGCTTCATACCAAAAAGAGAAGATTTTTCAAATGTTTCAAGATTTGCATTTTGATATAAGTTTTGCGGATGCTTTATTTTTAATGCCGAGATTTGCTCCTACGATTAGGGATTTGTTAATGAATAAAGAAAAGTTGCTCGAATTAGTAAAAATTCCATTGAACGAGAATTGCTCGGCAATGCTCCTTAAAAAAGCTTCTCGAAAAAGCAAGGAGATTCCGGGAAAATTTCTTATTCCTTGTGAATTCCAGGAAGGGAGATCTGTTTACAGCCTTGGCCCGATCTTGGTGCGAGCATAAATCTAATGACCCCTTTTACCGATTTGGAAAAAACTTTCGTTGCCTCAGACTTTACCAGACGTCGAATAGACTTAGAGTTAGCATAACTGATCCATAACTTACCCTAAAGGGTTTAGCAGAAGACGTCTACGATTAAAGTTGGAAATTTCACTTTTCTCCGCTGATTTCGAAGCTGACCCGAGTACCGTCTTATACTTGTGAAGGTCATTTTGAAAACCGGTCCGCTACCTTAATTGACGTATATGAAGGAGAAATTACCCTCCGTGTTGATAACGAAGCCGTCACTATTTCACTTTAGACCAAACATGAAATATTCCTCTACGAAATACAAATCCGGTAAACCGAATTGACCATCAGAATGGTGAAATTTGTGAGGATAATTCCAGAATTATCAGATTTCCTTAATGATGATTTTTCAAGTGGCAATCCCACTTCGACGTCTGAGCCGTTTACTTCTGAATTTACTTTGGAAGAAATCGATGCTTATCTTTATGACAAATCAATCTCTTTGGAAAGTGATCATGATGATTGTGATCCGGAGGAAGACATTTATGTGCTTGAACAATTGTTAAATGATGACCCGTTTCAACTTCCTCCGATGGACCTTAAGCAAAGAGAAGTTTACCGAGGCCAAATCTTCAATGAAGAGCCTCCGGAATTGAATTAAGAGACTTACCATCTCACTTAAATATGACATTCTTGGAAAGAAAACGAAAGTTACCCGCATCATCAGCAAAAGTTGTAAAAAATGATCAAAAAAAGCACTCAATATTGTTCTTAAAATCTCATAAACGTGCTTATTGCTGGAAAATAAACTTATATCAAGGGCAATCGACCCTCGTTTTTGTACTCATAAGATTTTTGATGGAAGACGAAGTTAACCATGCGGTGACAAAGTCAAAGGCGGGTAAACCAAAAAATCATGAAGTCATTAAGAAGGAGGTGATTAAACTTTCCTGATGCGGAATGATATACCCGATCTCCGACAGCCCATGGGTTAGTCCAATTCATTGTGTCCCTAAAAAAGGAGGAATGACCGTCGTTGCAAATGAAGAGAATGAATTAATTCTGACACGTCTAGTTACCGAAGTAGAGTAATGTATCGAGTTCTAGAAGCTAAACGAAGCAACTCATAAAGATCATTTTCTTCTCCCGTTTCATATAGGCTCAAAAGCTAAACGTCAGCCGGCAATGAATATCTATTGTTTTCTTAGAAGCTTTTTAAGGATATTTTCAGATTCCAAATTGATCCTCAAGATCAAGAAAAAACGACTTTTAACAATGCCCATCGGACGGTACTTTTGCTTATCCCGTCGTATGCCATTTGGATTAGTAATGCTCCTAGAACCTTTTTCGAACGTTGTATGATGGCGATTTTCACGACATGAAAGCAAAGACAATGGAGGTGTTTATGGATGTACTTTTTTCGTTTTTGGTGAAATTCTTTGATTCATTCTTTCTAATCTTGGAACGAATGTTAAAAAGATGTTAAATACACAAATCTTGTCCTTAATTGGGAAAAATGTCATTTCAGGTGTAAAGCGAAGGTATTGGTTTTGAGGTCGATAAGATATCAAATCCTAGAATTGAGGTCGAACCCGAGCAAAAGTCGATGTGATTTGCTAAACTCCCTCATCTGACTACCGTTAAAGGCGTTAGAAGTTTTTTTAGGTTAATCGGGATTTTACCGTTCGTTTCATTCAAGACCTTTTTTCCCAAGATTCTAGACCAATAAACTCACCTTACTCGAAAAAGACACACCGTTTGTATATTCTTTTCTCAAGATTGTATCAAGCTTTCGAAACGCCCGAAGCTCCAATCTTAGTGTTGTTCCCGGATTGGAACCTACTCTTTCGAATTAATGAGTGATGCAAGCGATTTTGCGATTGTGCGTTTCTTGGACAACGTAAGACGAAGCATTTTCCAACCAATTCATTATGCTAGTAAGACGATAACTGAAGCTCAAATTCATTACACTACAACAGAGAAGGAAATGCTCGCCGTAGTGTATGCTTTTGAAAAGTTTTCGGCCATATCTTGTATTATCTAAAAGCATTGTTTATACCGACCACTCTGCTTTAAAATACCTCAATGACAAACTAGATGCCAAGCAAGGTTGCATCGATGGGTGTTTACTTTTACAAGAGTTTGATATCACCATTCTTGACAAAAAAATGAATAAAAATACTAGCCAGGCCGCCGATCATTTGTCAAGACATCGAGAATCCTCACAAAGCTGTTTGAAAACAAGAGACATTAACGAAATTTTCCTTTAGAAACCTCTTGGAGTTATATTCAAACGGAAAGAAACCCCATGGTTTGCTGATTTTGCAAACCTACAAGCGGGAATTTTATCATAAAAGGAATGTCAAACTCAACAGAAGAAGAGGAAATTTTTCAAAGATTAAAAACATTATTCTGGGATGGATCCCAACCTTCATTCGTATATGTGCGGATCAAATCATTTGGATTCGTAAGGTGTGTATCTGACACGAAGCTCGTGAAATCTCCAGGCTTGTCCATGAAGGACCCCACCGGGGGGGCCCCCATCATAGTGCCAATCTTACCGCTCGAAAAAGTAATTTGATGCCTCGGTTTCCTTTTGGCATATACTATATACGAGAATGCTCCATCATCGATGATCAAATCTTGTGATAGCGTGCCACGACAAGGCAAAATTTCTCAACGTGATGGAAATGCCTCTAAAACGTTATCCAAGGTTTTATGTGAAATCTTCGACATATAGGGTACTTCATGATTTTATGGACCTTTTCCGTCATCCAAAGGGAAAGGGTAATTCCTTGTAGCAGTCCGACCTATCTATCGAAATTGTGAACGAAGGCGCTCCCCACAAACGATGTTCGTGTAGTTGTGAAAATTTTAAAGTCTCTTTTTGCCTGATTTGGAACACCAAGAGCTATACTAAGCGATCGTGGGACCCACTTTTGTAATGATCAATTTACCAAAGTGATGTCTAAATATGGAGTCACACATCGTTTAGCTACCGTTTACCACCCTCAAACGAGTGGTCAAGTTAAAGTGTCAAATCGTGGTCTTAAGCGTATTCTTGAAAGGACGGTAGGAGAAAACCGTGCCTCCTGGTCTGACAAGCTAGACGATGCTTTGTGGGCATTCCGAACCGCTTTCAAAACACCAATCGGATGCACACCCTATCAACTCGTTTATGGAAAGTCTTGTCATTTACCAGTCGAATTGGAACACAAAGCATATTGGGCTCTTAAGCATGTAAATTTCGACCTCACAACCGCGGGTGATCATCAGAAGCTGCAACTAAATGAACTTAACGAGCTTCGAGATCAAGCTTATGAGAATTCATTAATCTACAAGGAGAAGACGAAGAAACTTATGACCAAAATCAAGAATCGAAATCATCAATGTTGGGTGATCAAGTTTTTTAACTCTTCAACTCCGCGGTTAAAGATATTCTCCGAAAAGCTAAACTCGTGGTCGGTGACCTTTACTATCGCAAGTTTTTTTTTCCTTATGGAACAGTGGAATTATCTCAACCCGATGGCCCGAATTTCAAAGTAAATGGTCACCCTAGTGAAACATTACTTCTAGGGACATACTCACCCAAGTAGTCCCGGAATCTCCACACTCTCCCTAAGGATAACTAAATTCAAGGATCGAGTCAAGCTTGTGACTCGGTGACCAAAAACAAGCCGCTCATGGGATTCACCCCGCAGCTTATCGCTTTCTATTTCTTTCCTATTTTCTATCTAATGTGTTGTGATGTGTGAAGAGGCTATCCTCTTCTGATTTCTCGTTGTTTGTTGTTTGTTGCTTGTTGTGATTTTTGTAGGATCAACCCAACAATTTCTAAAGCCTCTCGTGTCCGGTGTTGTATCCCGTTTCACTCGAGCTTCTCATCCTTTGTGTGAAATTAGTTTGGGGAAATCCAATATCCTTTCATCTTATCGATTCACGTTTATCTTTGCATAATTCATAAACGGCTTAGATTTACGTAGAGACCCGCCTTTAAACATTGAGGACAATGTTTCGTTTTAGTTTGGGGAGGGAATCTATCGATTTGATGTTGCCTGCCGTTATTTTTTCGTTCTCACGAAGTGGATGAGGGGGGTGTGTGGGTTGGCCCTTTTTCCCACAACAATAGCAAAAAAATTAATTTTTAAGTTCTTATTTTCATTAAATTATATATAAAATAATAATAATAATAATAATAATAAGTGTTTAAGACAAAATGTAGGTTTCCGATGGTAAGAAAAAGAAGTAAATTTTGACCCATCGTACGTGTAGAGTTCCTGCTTTCTCCCTTAACAATTAATGATAATTATTTGTGCTAGTCTCATGTAGACTTAAACAATGCCAGAACTTGAATCGTTATTAAAAATGAAGACTTGTTCTTAAAATCTCAAGTAAGATTTATAAATATGCCGAGTTGGATTTTATATAGGCTAAGTATTTTTGCGAATTCTTTCCTTAGGAGAATTTTAAATTGCAAGAACGAGAAATGAATTGTTTTATTTATAAGTCCCATGACATTAAACGTATGAATTGTTGTTTTTCTTTCAAACTCATAAGTGTTAATTGTGGTTTTTTCTCCCAATAGCTTGTTTTAACCTTATATATAAATGTTTTAATAAATAGAGGTTGTGCGGTTTTTTTTGGTCAATGAAGAATGCTAAAAGAGAGTTTTCCTTTAGTTCCTTTTGTGATTAGGATGAGAACACATCAGGAATACTTAATTTGGCATACTATATGTATCACATTAATAAATATTTTGCTTATTCCTAAAGAGCCTTAGGTATAAGGGATAAGTAGAGATACAATATTAATCCAGAGGACTGAAAAAGTTTGGTTGGTATCTGCCGCTCACAAACCAATGTTACAGCCTTCTTAAAGGTCGAGGAATACGGATGTCGAAATATGTTTTGCTACATCTTTTCCGAGAGGCGTGCCGATGTGTAGCCTTCTAAAAGGACTGAGTTTAAATAATTTTGCTTAATTTTTTGTCTTATTTTGTGCCTTAAAGAGCCTAAGGTAATGGTCAAATAGATATTGGTCCATTCATTTCTTAAAGAGCCTTAGGGTATATGTCATGAATGTACCTTTTGCTTAAGTAGCCTTATTAAAGCCAAATTTTGGTTGCCTCGATGTGGACTTTAATCTTGATGACATTTGATCTTTTGAAAAAGGGGCTAGGACTAATTGTATTGCGTTGTTAGTGGGTGTGGGTGGGGGGGGGAGTGGAGAGGGAGTCTAACCGTTACGCTTTATTTTTTAGAATTAATAAGTATCGAAATAAAAGTCTTAAAGAGCCTTCGGGTATATGACTTAAGTAAAATCTTGAGATACAAAAGTAGGATTTACGGGAGGAAAAGTAAGTACACAATTAATATTTATGAGTAGTGTTAGTGTCATGACTTGTAATTGACAATGATCTTTGGTATTTTTGAAGCTTAAGCATTGAAAAGTGGAAAAATAATCGGGATGATGAAGTTATCAGTTAGATACTATTTATGCATTTTGTTCCTAAGAATCCTTAAAGTTACCAATGAGGTAATGAAAACAATACATTATGTCAACACAAATAAGTTGTAGTTAGGTAGTTAATTATCAAGAAAAATCATAAAAAGAGAAAAAAGTTTTGAAAATAGGAATTCGGGTGTTTTATAACTTGTGATCTCTTAGCTCTCTCAACAAAACTCTTTGCTACTTTTCAAAGGTTTAGTTTGGGGAAGTTTCGAGGTATTTGGTTATAAGGCATGTGATATTGCGTGAGGACACGCAATCGTTTAGTTTGGGGAATTTTGAAAATTGGTAAAAAGCACTAAAAGACGAGGATAATATCCGTTTATTAACTAAAATAACCCAATTAAACCCAAAACAGACCAAAAATGGCAAAAATATGCTTGTATTTGTGTTTTGTGTGTGCAGGTACGGATATATCAGAAATCACAAGAAAACCATCAAAAACAAGCAAACACGGACACGAGAACGGAAGAGTGAACAAAAGCCGGAAGCTAAAAAAAGTCAAACCTCCAGTCAATCTTGGTCAACAGAAGTCAATCACAAAGGACAAAATCCAAAATATTCCACTTTAGTCCTCCAAGTTTTAGAAAAGTCCACAAATGGTCCCTAAGCCATTTAAACCAAAAGCCCAATCCAAAAGCCCAACTAACTAGTCCACTTCTCTTTTGTATAAACCACAGGGACCAATCTTGTAATTTCTGAAACACCTTTTACACTACAAAAAGAGAAATGCAAAGACAAGGACTGGATTTGCAATTTAGCCAAAGTCATAACTGAAAATTACCCTTTCCCCCCCCCCCCCCCCCCCCCCCCCACCCCACCCCCCCCCACACCTTAAATTTGGGCCCAAATGAGTGACACTACACATTACCATCTCCCGACCCAGCTTTCACCATAGGTAAATCAAAGGGCTTTTTGAAATTAAAGGGTACGGATGTCTATTCAAGAGGTCTACAATGAAATGGCAAGGCTAAATCAGTCTAATCAAGTGATCTCATTAGCTCACTTAAGCAATCAAGCCACGTGGCTATGGAGAAAGCACAATGGAATGAGGATTTTGCATTGATTTCACTCAGCAAACTAACACAAACGTCACATCATGGATTGCCAGCTTGGCAATCCATGTGAATCCCAAGGTTGATCAAACGGCCACAAATCATTCTCAAATGATTGGGTTAATGGAAGGTGGTGATTTAAAGGAGCGGGGGAATGACTCAGACTCCTAGAAGCTTCATGTTGAGGCTATAAATAAAGACCTCAGCTCACACACACAAGGGTGTTAATTTTTATCTTCTTTTTCTAGCTTTTTTTTAGTGTAGCTTTTAGATAATTAGCTTATTTGTAATTCTCTTTTAAATCAGATGTAATTCTCTTTTATATAATGTAATCAAAGCTTTTTAAATAAATTCAGTGTTTGTCTTTTCTTAATCTCTTTTACTCATTAGCTCAAATCTGTCAATAAGCCTTCATAAGCTCTAATAAGTCTATAAGCTTATTATGGAGCTGAATTAAATCTTAATCATACCTAAGCCTTAAAATCAGCTCTAAATCTAATTACCTTTGCAATTTGGACTTTTGAATATGGAAGGGGAGTTAACAATGGAGGAACTCCCAAGGACCATTACCCTAGCTTATTCATAAGCTAGGGAGCTAGTAGATAAGCTCTAAGAGCCTCTTAGCTTCTGTTAAGCTGAAGCTCAAAGTAAGTTTTCTTTTATTTTACTTGTCTTTAAATTCTAGCTTAAATAATTGTTATATTGCTTATTAGTTTAGATCTGCTCATTTGCTTATCCTAGTAGTTATTTTGTGCTTATTTCTCTATAATTGTGCTTATTAAGTTGAATGCTTCATCTGATTTTAGCTTAGATAGTTTAGATCTAAAAAATTTCATTCACTTGTCATAAAACCATAAAAACCAAAAAAATATCATTAGCATAGTATAAATCTTAGGATTTTAGTTAATTCAGTTGTTTAATCATGTTAGTTAAGTTTGTTTTAAGCTAAGTAATATCTGGTACTCAAATTTCATTCACTAGTTTTCATTTCAAAAGCTCAAATTTAATCTGTCATCTTCATAAGGGGTGTTTGGTTTATCTTAGTTTGACTTCTGAAAGTCAAAGGTTTTAGTGCAATTTGTTTGAGTGAGCTTTGGTTTCATTTAAGATCATTAGGAGAAGAATTTTAATAAGTTAGATTGTAAAATTTCAAAAGTTATGGCTTATCATTGTTACCTGTGCACCAGGGTACTTTTACCTTTTCTTCTTGCTTTTGAAAATTTAATCTAAGCCTTCCAAGGCTTAGATCTTGCTTGGTTTGAATTTTAACACTTTATTTGAGTGTGTCAAGTGCAGTTTTAATCCAATAGGATACCTGCACATTTGAGTTTTTGGCATCTGTCATTTACACTAGCAGTGGTAACCATAGTTACCACTGCTGCCTTTTTAGTTTCAAATTAGTTAGTAATACTAGGATTTAAGGCTTAAAATTTAAGTAGCTTGTAGTTTTTAAATAGCATAGCTTATTTTCCTTTTTTAGCTTAATTTGTTAGCTTAAATTTGTTGTCAAAAGGTCACAAAAATTCAAAAAGCCAAAAACAGTAGTCTTAGAAGATTAGTTTTAAATTTAAGATTCTTAGCTTGTAGAAGTAGTTTTTATAATTAAAATTCTTAGCTTGTAGTTAGGTTGTTAAGTTCTCATAAGCTCAACCTCTGTGATACGGATTCGTATACGAGTGGGTAAAAAGGATAAACCTAGGCGTAACCCTAGCGGCAATCGTTCTTGGCCAACCAAGTAACAATCGACGGCGTTGTTCTCCGGCCAACCGAATGAACAAGAAACAAAACTGTTTCGAGAGAAATTCTTTATTCAATTCTTAAAAACATCTCTCAATACAAAGAATAGTCTCCATATTTATAGGACAATAAGAATCAATCTAAATATAGATTGATTTAACTTTCCTATTCCTAAACATGTAATTAATTGTAAATTAAATGTTTTCGTAACAGCCTTTATTGACTACGCATATTTGACTTTGACTAAAATAAATAACTTGGAAGTTTCGGTTGGATTGGATCTTCAAAACATTTAGCCGACCCTAGCCACTTTCAGTGGGCTCAGCTTGGGTTGGGCTAAGTGGGCTTCCTCCTTGATCCGTATCATCCTCCCCCTCTAAAAAACGACTCGACCCCGAGTCATCATCAAAGTCAGCATCGGGCGTATACGGAGAGAGGTCAGCAACATTAAAAGTACTAGAAACACCATAGTGACCTGGCAATTCCACCTTGTACGCATTATCATTAATTTTCTTCAAGATACGAAACGGACCATCGGCGCGCGGGTTGAGTTTACCAAAACGACCCTGGGGAAACCGGGCATGTCTCAAATGTATCCACACAAGATCGCCTTCTTCAAAAAGGACCTGCTTACGATGCTTGTTCGCACGAGTTTGGTATTGTAGATTGTGCTTTATGATTTGCTCGCGAACCTGTGCATGTAACTCTTTAATCTGGCGGGCACGCTCGTCCCCTTCGGCACTAACTGAACCATCATCCACCATAGGAGCCAAATCAAGAGGAGTAAAAGGATTGCGTCCATACACAACAAAGAATGGACTACGGCCCGTAGAGCTGTGATTGGACCGATTATATGCGAACTCAGCCTGTGGTAAAGCAACATCCCACTGTTTCGGTTTATCACCCACCAAACAACGAAGTAAACTTCCAAGACTTCTATTGGTCACCTCGGTTTGTCCATCCGTTTGAGGATGGTGTGAACTACTAAAATTAAGCTTAGCCCCCAATCGCTTCCACAATGTACGCCAGAAATGGCTAACAAACTTAACGTCTCGGTCAGAAGTGATAGATCTCGGCACACCATGTAAGCGCACTATTTCGGCAAAATATAGTCGAGCTACCTGGGAGGCGTCAAATGTCTTAGAACACGGGATAAAATGAGCCATTTTTGAGAAACGGTCAACGACTACCATGATGGAATCTTTCTTGCGTTGTGTTAATGGCAGGCCAAGGACAAAATCAATACTAACGTCTTCCCAAGGACCTTCAGGCGTAGGTAAGGGAGTATAAAGACCCTGATTAGTGTGCTGCGTCTTGGCTATATGGCACACACGACAACGGTTAATAACTTTTTGCACATCTCTAGCCAATTTGGGCCAAAAAAATCGATCCCCCACCAAGGCGGCTGTTTTTGCTCTTCCAAAATGACCAGCAAGTGCGCCCTGGTGGCACTCTAATATAATAGCCTCCCTCGAAGAAGAAACGGGAACACATAAACGATGCCCCTTGAATAGAAAACCATCCCGCCGCACAAAGTCACGAAAAATACCACCATGACATTTGTCCCACAACTCCTTAAAATCAGGATCATCCTGATACAAGTGTGCAAAAGGAGCAAACCCCGAAACCTGAAAAGAAGTAGAAGATAATAACGCGGGGCGGCGGCTCAGAGCATCAGCCACCGAGTTGGCTGATCCGGCTTTATGTCGTATGACAAAAGAAAAATCCTGAAGCGTTTCCACCCATTTGGCATGCCGGGGTTTCAACTTAGCTTGTCCTTGAATAAACTTGAGGGCTTCGTGGTCGGAATACAAAATAAACTCAGCCGGTAAAAGATAATGACGCCAATACTCGAGACTGCGAACAATGGCATAAAATTCTTTATCGTACGTGCTATAACGCCGTCTCGTATCATTGAGTTTCTCACTGAAAAAAGCAATAGGTCTCTTTAACTGACTGAGAACACCACCAATTCCGAGCCCCGAAGCATCGCATTCCACTTCAAAAACGTGTTCAAAGTTTGGCAACGCCAAAACTGGAGCTTCGGTCACAGCGTGTTTGAGCCGTTCGAAGGCCGATTGTGCTGCTGTATTCCACACAAATTTGCTACTTTTTAAACACTCCGTAATCGGGGCAACGATCATACTAAACCCTCGAATGAACCGGCGGTAAAATGACGCCAAACCGTGAAAGCTGCGCACTTCATGTAATGATGTAGGCGTCGGCCAGGTTGTAATGGCTGAGATTTTTGTTGTATCCATACGAATGCCCGTTCCTGAAATCAAATAACCCAAAAACATAACTTCATGAGTTAGAAAATGACATTTTTTTCGGTTAGCAAATAGTTTCTGAGTGCGTAGAACCAAAAAAATTTCTCGGAGGTGGCGGAGATGTTCAGCTTCATTGTTGCTAAAGACCAAAATGTCGTCGAAATAAACGACGACACACCGACCGATAAACGGTTTAAAAATATGATTCATCAATCTCATAAACGTACTTGGTGCGTTAGACAACCCGAATGGCATGACCATCCACTCGTACAACCCATCTCTTGTTTTAAATGCGGTTTTCCACTCGTCCCCGGGACGCATACGGATCTGATGGTAACCACTTCGTAAGTCAATTTTAGAAAAGACACTTGCTCCATGAAGGTGGTCAAGAAGATCATCAAACCGTGGGATTGGAAAACGATACTTGATAGTAATTTTATTAACCGCCCTACTATCAATACACATGCGAAACGTCCCACCTGGTTTAGGAACAAGTAAAGCGGGTACCGCACACGGACTCATGCTTTCCCGAATAAGCCCTTTTTCTAATAGTTCGGTAACCTGCCGATGCAATTCTGCAAATTCTTTGGGATTCATCCGATAAGCAGGCTTATTTGGTATACTGGCTCCGGGCAAGAAGTCTATACAATGCTGAATTTCACGTATCACAGGTAACCCGGCTGGAATTTCTTCAGGGAACACATCTTTAAACTCGTTGAGCAACGGAACCATCGACAACGGGGCAGCTGCGGTTACGGGGTTTTCTTCGATCATTAATAGCCCAAAGACAACCGATGGTGGGGACACCTTTACAAGCCCCACAAAGTCGGTTTTTGATATCAACACGCGATCGGGTGGAGCATCTTTCGGGTTTAAAGGTGCTAACGTGATATTAACGCCATCTTTTTTAAATGTATAAGTGTTACGATAGCCATCATGTTTTACTCGACGGTCGTATAACCATGGACGCCCCAACAAAATATGACATGCGTCCATCGGAATAACCTCACACCATAACTCGTCCGTATACTTATTGCCAATGGAAAAGTGTACTAGACAACGATGAGTAACTTTGACAAGGTTTCCCTTTTTGAGCCAAGTAAGTTGATATGGGTCTGGATGATTCTGTATTGGAAGACCCAATTTTTCAACCATGGTGGTAGACACCATATTCTCACAACTTCCGCCATCAATAATTACAGTGCAAACCTTACCCTTAGCTGTGCATTGAGTACGAAAAATATTAGTTCGGAGCCACGTGGTATCGTCATCTTGATCAAGGACAGCAGTGTTAAGCAATCGGCGGGTAACAAGGAGCTCACCCCGATCAGGGTAAACAACTTCAGTCTCGGCCTCGTCTTCGGTGTCATAAAGTGGATCAACTTCATCAATAAGTGTGAGGACTTGTTTATTTGGACAATCCCTCTTTAAGTGACCTATTCCTTGACATTTAAAACAACGGAGTGAGGAGGTTGTTTTGGAGAGAGGCGGAACGCCGATAAGGCTGGTGTTCGGCCTTTGATTGGCCGACCGAACAGGGCCTGTAGCCGATTGTGGTGCACGGCTAGAAGAGCCAAAACGAGGTATTGGTTTTTGTTTTGCCAATAGCTGTTTTCCACCTTTGAGTGCTAACCTACAAACATCATGAAACTAGTAAATATTGTGTCAAATAAACAACATCAGAGATAAGATTACGAAACCACCCATAAAACGTGGCAATAGTTTGTTTCTTCGTTTCCTCTACGCCACAAAGCATCGAACGAAAACGATCAAACTCAGAAATAAATTCCTCTACCGAAGGTTTGTTGTTTTGAGTTGTGGAAACTCCATATATGAATCTTGCTTGTGAGTCACGGGCAAGAACATTTTTTTCCATGAGCCGCTTCATCTTTTCCCACTATCAACCCATGTTTTACCCTTTCCGTACCGTTGATTTTGCACAGAACCCCACGATAAAGAAGCAGACTTTTTATATTCGAATAGTAACGATTTTTTACCTTGATGAGTGAGCATGGTGTCACGAATATTAAATATGACGGTCCACAGTGCGTAACCAATCAAGAAAATCATCCGGGCATAAACGTCCCCCTTTAAAAATTCTGGGATTTTCTGTGCGAATACCCAAGAAGAGATCAGATCAGTCTTTGGTGGTGCTGGGGATGGCCGACGGTGTCGTTGGAGAGGGCCCGCTGGCGCGGATGACGCTGGTGAAAAATATTTTCGAATTCACTACCTTCGTTTTCATATTCTTCGATAGTTGAGTCGGTTGATGTGTCTTCATACTGTCTTTCGTATCTATCGAATGGATTGATTTCAAGTTCAACAGTAACGTCCGTTGACGAAGTCTTACCAATCTCGACATCGCGAGGATCAACGCTCGTCATGCCGTATGCCTCTGGCGGCGAATGCCTGACGCCTTGGCGGTGATGCAAAAAATCTTCGATCCCGACATCTTGAGGATTAACTGTTCTCTAAATTACCAAATGATACGGATCAGAAAACTAGTTCGGTTAAAAAGGAATAAACCATAGGCTAACCCTAGCAGGACAATCGTATTCCTTTGGCCAACTCAAGTAACAATCGACAGCGTTGTTCTCCTGGCAACCGAATGAACAGAGAAACAAAAACTGTTTCGAAGAGAATTCATTATTCAATTCTTAAAAAACATCCCTCAATACAAAGAAATAGTCTCGAAATTTTATAGGACAATAAGAATCAAACTAAATATAGATTGCATTTAATTTTCCGTATTCCTAAACACTAATGTGAATTGTAAATTAAATGTTATTCAGAACCAGCCTTCAATTTGACTACGCATATTTGACTTTGACTAAAATAAATAACTTGGAAGTTTCGGTTGGATTGGATCTTCAAAACATTTAGCCGACCCTAGCCACTTTCAGTGGGCTCAGCTTGGGTTGGGCTAAGTGGGCTTCCTCCTTGATCCGTATCATTGACAGCAAACAATTTTAACCAAATTTTTGGAAATGAGCCTCTAAAGTCTTTGTGATACTCCTAAGCTTTGGTGTTTACTGTTTTAGATATGTTTAGGCTTTTAAAGGTTTATTTCTAGACGAATATCCTACGAAAAATGACTATGACAAACACTCCTACTAAGGAAGTGAAATTTTTGCATAAATAATTTCCTAGGTTATGATTCCAGAGCACCTAAGGGAACAATATACAAGAATGATAATGCCATTACATAAGCAAATTGATGCATAAGTTATAATGTCTAAAAACCAAATGCTCTCATACCGCTAGAGGGGGCAAGATCAAAAGAGTCCAAATTACATAATTCAAATTGTCTTAACGCAATATCATGATACAAATAGTTTGAAGTCATACCATGACACACAAATAGTTTTTCTCGGATATCATACTTCACTTCTTCTTGCAAAGGTAATGGAAGAGGCACTTGAACAATCCTTTGGTTTGCTTGAATTCCAGGGATTCTCCTCCTTGAATTGTTGGGAGTTGGTTCATGTAGGCAATGGGGTCAAGAGTGTAGTTACCAATGGGATCACCACTTGGGTTGGCACTAGTTCCTTGATTTGGAGGTGACTAGGAAGACCTGAAAGAGTTAGAAGGAGTTGGAGTTGGAAGACGTGGTCTTTTACCTTCATTTTTGAAACGATATCTTCTTTGGCTTGAGAGGGGAATCATTACATGATCAACAAGATATAATTCACCAGGAAATGGATAAGGGTGATTGGTTTGGACATGCTTAAAGAGTCTTGTTAGAAGCATAGCATAGGGAAGAGTCATTTATGAGCTTTGAGTCACACTTACCATTCGATGAGCGATAAAATAGGCAAGATTGAAAGGTTTGCCATTGGCGAGACTATAGAGCATGTAACATAGGGAGACGTTGGGATGATCCTTGTGACCGGTAAGGCTAATGGAATTATCACTAAGGATAATCTACCATTTTTTGAAGTTTCCCCTAAGCTCGTTGTTGATCATTTGAAAAGGTTCGAGAGTCACGCTACCCTTTTTGATGGTGCGAATTTTTGGCTCGGTTCTTGGATGAAACAAGGCATCACAAATTAATGATGGATCCTCGTGAGGAGGAGGATAGAGATTGGTATGAGGATCACAACTTCTTTGGAGAGATGAGATAGACCATTCAGAAGAGTATCGGCACACACCTACATAAGGGATCCTAAGAATTCAGGCAAAGTTCTCAAGGGTGAGGACGGTTTCTACATTGTCTATGACAAAACCAATGCAAAGAGTTCCATTTAGGTTTCGAATGAGCCGAACACTTTTGTAAAATTGTAAGACGAATAAAGGGCAAATTTGTTCGTTAATGTCAAGAAGACAATCAAAACCAATAGTCGCGAAGATTTGGTTCGCTTTCTAAAAAGTCAGGAAGTACGACTCTACCTTTATGAAAAAGGCGATTCACAAGGGATTTGTAAATCTCCCTGTGAAACCTCTGGTACGATGATACATGGGGATGTAGTGGGCGATGTCGTGATGATCAACATCTCGTGAGCTTGGCATGATGCACCTATCAATATTCAAAAACTAATTTAAGTTTTTGAAAATCATTGTTCTCAAAAGGGATAACATTGACATAATTTGGTTAAGGTTAACGTGCATGGATCGTTTTCTCAATAGGAAACATGATTAATAACAATTTTAAATTATCCCAAGTGTCAAACAATCAATTTGAATGACAAAGAAATTAGAAGTAAAGGAAATATATACCAAAGAACTAATTATTGTGAAGATTATATAAGTAATTAAGACTTACAATAGATTGTTAAGGTTTAGATGAAGAAAGATTTAGAGTTTTTGCTAGGACCTTCAAAAATCGCCAATGGAGTTTTCTAGGGATTGTAATTTTGAAACAACGAGATGATAAAAAGAAGAACAAGACGTTTTGTTCTGTTAGTTGGCCGGTGCTTGCCGGTGCTGTTCATATAATGGCACCGGCTTTATCCCTCAAGGGAGCTGGCTGAGGACAGACTTAAAAATACTTTGAGTAAAAAAATTTTTGTTTAAATATTAAAAAAAATATAATTGTATGTATATGAGACCTTCTTATGAGATATGTCTATATTGGTTTTAAGCATCTAATTTATCGATTGAGTACGAGAAAAATTATGATACAAGAGACGAGAGTTGTAGGCGGAAACGAGCTTAAAGATAGACATTATATATAAGGATTCAATGTACCATGCAATACACAAGATAGGAAAAACAATAGTAAGATAGATTGCTAAGATGAAGAACACGTCTCAATTCGGAAGCTTCAATATCGGATACACGAGCATTAAGAGCGAGATGATGATCATGAACAAGACGGGGCTTAGGATTTCCATAAGAGCTTCTATGATAAAAAAATCCGGTTAAGTTTTTTTTGAGAGAGTGGAGGGATGAGAGTAAAATTTGAAATGGAGGATGAGTGAAAGAGAAGAGTGATGAATGAGTTTTATATTTGGGAGGGTTAACCGTTGAGGTTGGTATTGGGAAGAGTGAAGAAGGTTTTGAATTTTGAATAAATAGATTTTATATTCGAAAGTTTTGAGACGGAGCATCGAATTTTTTAGATGAGATGGGAATTTAAGAGTAAAGATACGAAAGTATGCTATACCCGGGAAAAATACATATATTTCATATTTTATACATATGTAAATTTCTCCTATAATTAAAAGCACATAAAATTAAATACACACCATGACAAGAAAAGATTTTATTTATCTAGATCCTCAACAAAAAAAATCTATTATTTACACATATATAAAAATTGTTTAAGTCTAAAATTTTAGCTATTCATCTAAATCCCATAAGCACCATTTTATCTAGAGGCTCAAACAAAAGAAATTATTGGCCCATTTGAAAACAGAAAAGATATCAGACAGCCGGTGCTGTTGTTATACCTGAGCCGATGTTGTTTTACCAATAGCACCGAAAGAACCGGCTAGTTGGGCCAGATTCGAGTTTGACTAAAAATTGACCTTTTCATTTATTCTTCTTACCTAAGCTTCAATAAGGCAAGGAAGAATGTACCAAATAATCTCGTGCATATGTATTATGATTTAAAAAAATGTTTGATTAAAGTTTAAAGATTTTAAAAATACAATCTATTTGAAAAATCTTTGGTAACCTGCTCTGATACCAATTGTGGAAAACGTAAGGGGGGGGAATGCGAATGCGTTTCCTTTAAAAATTTCTCCTTACCAAAAAAATTTGTTTAATCAAAATTTAAAATCTTTTAAAAGTCTAATGTCAGCAATGATTGAATTATCATGTGCGAAATAGATTTAGCGGTCACACTAAAAAAACAAGTACCTAAACACATATGTAATCAAATCAAGGGTACATTGAGCAATAGTCAAAATCACGAGACCTATAAAACGTACTAATCCTTGACTTTTTCCGAGCAACTAAAGATGTTTAGACTATGGATGTATTCATATAGTGATATAACTCACCACAGTCTTCACAAATGAATATACAATGATAAATAAATAACACTAGTGAAGATGGCAAAGGAATAAAAGGCACGTTCCTTTATAGTGGTTCGGCTACAAGGACACCTTCCTTGCTCTACTCCACTCCCCGAGTCACCTACTCGAAAGTTTGAATGCACTAATTACCATAACTCCTTTAACCGGCAGAGAAGCCTCACAACTTTTACTTATCCTTTTATCCGGTGCTAAGTTAAACACCGGGTTCTATGAGAAAGAACCATTCATCAATATACTAACACCCTTTCACCATTCCTAATCTAGATGTGGTTTAACCAACAATATGGTTTTCAACACGTCAAAGATGTTTGTCCTCTACTAGGTACCAAATATTTACACTTACATCATCTTTACCTAAGTACTTTACACTTCATAGACATGATAATAAGAATGATAAGATAGAAAAAACTTGAGATTAAGAGGCTTGGCTCATGTGGATGTGGAAATCTTACTTGTAAGATGGTATGACAAGATAATACTTTAGAAGTACTTAACTTGACAACATATCTTCATAATAGATCTACAAAGACAAAGAACATAAGAGGAATATACATAGAAGGTCAGTTATAAACTGATTATTTAGAGAGAGAATTGTATTAAGAAGTATGTGGAATCAAGATAAATGAGTTGGTATTTATAGCCAACGAAGTTACTGTTTGCCGGTTCTTCCGGTGCTGTTGACAAAGGGCACCAGCTTGCAAACCAGGGGGCACCGGAATACAGTAACTGAATCCGGATTTTATGTTTTAAAATCTTAAAGAATAATATGAGGATTTGTAAAGCCTTTTTCATTTTTGATGAATAAGTATGAACTTTGATAGTTTAAAGTGATTAAACATAAGTAATGTATAATTTTGAAGAAGACTTTTTTATGAAAGAAATAACTTAAAGAAATGTTTATGTGAATATGGTCTTTATGTGAAAAATATTTAGAGGACAAGTAAAGTTGTGATTTTTAGAAAAGACGTTGTTGTGAAAATAACTTTGGAGAAAAAAATTATTTACAAAAAGTATATTAGAAAAACTTGTTGATATGATAAGTTTATATGTTATGAGAGAAATGCAATGAGTAATTAGAGATTAGTTTTAGAGAGTTAGAAAAGCTATTGACTTAGAAAAAATATATTTTGTTTTTACTTTATAGGTTTATGTTTTGTCATCGACAAAACAAAAGGAGAGATCATAAAATATAAATAAACGTTTTTACGTTTTACTTTGTATTAACAGATTGTATTAGATTTAGTTAATGGACTATTTAATTTAAGCTTAAGTTGTAATCATTCAATTGATAATGGGCTGACCCGGCCCATGAAACGGGTACGGGTTGGCCCATTAAAAATGAATACGCCTTCGGCTTCGCTTTCTTGCACTCTTCCAATCTCATGCTCGGATTTGTCCATTTTAGCTTTGTTTTTGTCCTTTTTGATATATCTGATACCTGCACAATACAAATCACAAAATACACACATACAATGCATTTTTATGTATTTTTCGTCATTATTGGTCTTTTTAGCTTAATATTAAGAAATAAATGATATGTGTTTAAGCACATATCAAAATTCCCCATACTACGCTATTGCTGTATCCTCACGCAATGTTATAAAAACACGCTTAAAACCAAAAATTCCAATCCCCCTAAACTAATCACCTCGAAAATTAGCTAAGTGCTCATATAAGAGGATTAAGAAATCAATAGTTTTGAAACGCCCCATTTACCACTTCTTTTTATTATATATATATTTTTATTTTTCACAAGTGACTACATGTTCGACTTTCATTATTTAATAATAACTTTTAGGATCACGGAACAAGAAGCACTTATAAATAGTGTCCAAAAGGATAAATTCATCATCCTCGATTTTTCGCCCGCCCCAAACCAAGCTTAAAAACGAAATCATTATTAAATACAAGTTAAGATGCTAACACTACTCATATTTGTAATTTGTGTAAGCCTAGACTAACTTTTCACTCCCGATTGATAAATATCTATAAATGTGTATGTGCTCATTTCAATTTTCGTCCATCCAATTGACATTTTAAGAAAGTTGTAATCCTTCTAAATGTAACGTTCCACCTAAGATTTAGGATTTTGAAGGCGAGATCATTCCATGTAGCGACTTTCTTCTCGGCACATCCCAACCGAGACCGACTTAAGTGAACAGGCTTTTGACACCCCACAGAGAATAGTATCGGAACTCACGGACCTTCGGTTTTAAAAACTCTTAGGCTTCTCGTTAAATAAACACTTCATTTAGAAAATCCATAACTTAAAACGAAATAGTCTTAGTTCAAAAGCATATTTAAATTTAAGAAAAAGAGATTTTCCCTATATTTTTAAATCACTTACATTACACTTAACATTAATATAATTATACTTATAACCTCCACCCTTTAAACGAAATGTCACATCGGTATGCGAGCCGGCTGCAACATCGGTTGTGAGCCGGCAAGATGCAGCAAACTTTTATCAGTCTCGGATTATTATTCTTACTATGGGCCTTCTTTTGAAGACTGCCACATCGGTTGTGAGCCGGCAAGAGACAATAAACTTTTATCAGCCCACAGTTTTTATTATTATTATTATTATTATTTTTATTTTTTAAACACTTTATATTACCACGATATATAGAGAAAATTTCTTTTTAGAAAAATTAAGTATAAATTTAAACTAAGACTTAATAAATTATTGTTATCGACTACATTAAAAAAATAATTGATTTAAGTTTAATTTTTGAAAATAGCACTTATTATTAGTCCGGTTAGAAGCTTTAGGGAGGAAAAGCCACAAATTACACTTATGAGCTCTTAAGATTTTCAACTAATCCTTGTTTAGCATCTAACTCATAATTAACTCTATCATTTCTCATTCTTCACAAATTTAAAATCTTTAATAAAAAGATCTGCGAATACTTAGTCAAATAAACTAGCTTAGACAAGTTTATAAAGGTTAGCGGACAAAGCTAAAAGCTCATCGCTGTATCGTTGTCAAAATTTTTCTTATTATCTCTACCCCAGCTGGAAGTAAACAATTGTGACAAAACACTTATTTTATTTTTGAAATTTTTATTTTTTTTATTTTTGGTATTTTGGTGGTAAAAACGGGATTACGTGAAAACAACGACTGCAGGCATAATCAAATCGATAGATTCTGCCCCCATACTAGAACTGAACATTATCCTCAATGTTTTAGGAAATGTCTCTACGTAAATCTAAAGCCGTTTATTAAGTATGCTCAAAGATAAATGTTAGTCGATAAGATTTAGGATATTGGATTCCCATAATCATGCTAAGGATTGAAGCTTGAGTAAACGAAAGACAAAACCACGAGCACGAGAGTCTTCATAATACAGGGCAATCCTGGACATACAACACAAAACACAAAACACGAGAAAGGGAAGAGGCGAACCTCCTCACGTCACACATATTCATTAATACTATTATAATTATATTAGGATAAGCATGAGTTGCCACCCACGAAGCACTTGTTTATTAATGAGTCACTAAGCTTGACTCATCCGAATTTAGTTGTCATGGGGAAAGTTTGGAGATCCGGGCCAATGGGTTTTGAGCTTGCCCGAGAAGATCTTTAATTGAGAATTAAAGAAAAGAACTCGATCACCAACGTTGAAAACGCGATTCTTAATCTTGGAGTCATGAATCTTCTTCGTTTTCTCTTTGTAGATTAAAGAGCTCGGAGTTCATTTATATCATTCATTTTAACTTTCCGGTGATCACCCGCAGTCTTGAGGTCAAAATTTTAATGTTTCAAGGCCCAATAGGCCTTGTGTTCAAGTTTGATAAGAAGATGACAAGCCTTTCCGTATACTAGCTTATAAGGAGTGCACCCGATGGGTGTATTGAAAGCGGTACGAATGGCCCATAAAGCATCATCTAACTTGTCAAACCATGAAGCACGGTTTTCACTTACAGTCCGCCCCCCCCCCCTCCCCCCCCCCCCCCCTCCCCCCTTCCAAGGACTACGTTTCAAACCACGATTTGATAACTAAACTGTTCCTCTACGTTTGTGGATGATACGCAGGTAGAAAGACGTGAGTAACTCCATACTTAAGCATGACCTTTGCAAATTGGTCATTGCAAAAGTGAGTACTGCGATCACTAATAATAGCACGAGGAGTTCAAAATCGGGCAAAGAGAGATTTCAAGAATTTTACGACAACTCGGGCATCGTTAGTGGGGAGCGCTTTTGCTTCAACCCATTTAGACAAGTAGTCAACGACCACGAGAATGTACTTGTTCCCTCGAGTACATTCTAGCATACTTGAATAGCATTTTAGGGCATTTAATCTTTTTGCGAGATTTTGCCTTAATGTTGACAAGCGTCACACCGTGTGACTAAGTCATGGGTATCTCGGTAAATAGTCAGCCAATAAAATCTGAAATTAAAGACATTTTTAATGGTGTAGTTGGCACCATGATGTCCCCCGGTGGGTCCATTATGGAAAGCCGTGAGGATATCAACGGCTCTGGCCGTAAACAACATCGTCCTAATTCACTTATCCGCACCAATTCTAAAACAAGTGGGGTCGTCCCTCATAAGTAATGCTTTACATCCTTAAAAGATTTTTTTCTTTGTTAGGTTGACATCCTTTCATAATAAAAATCTCCGCTTAACTAATTAAAACTAAGAAAATAGAAAAAGACAAAAAATAAAAGTTATAAAAATTCTGAAAAAATAAAATTAAATAAAGAAAAAAATTAACAATTCTAAAAATATAAAAATGCCCAAATTTTACTGATTAAATTGAAAGTAATTAAACTAATTAGATTTTAACCTAAATTATATTAATTAAATTAAATAAACTAAACTGTTGTTAACTTAAGGGACTAACAGTGAAAGGACACAAGGACTAGCGAAGTAACAGGGTAGTTAACCACAGGGACTAACAATTATAACTGTAAAAGAAAAAATTACACAAATGGTCCCTGAAGTGGACCCCGATTACAAATTAAGTCCAAAGTGCTTATTAGCCAAAACTCAAAAAAGCAAACTTATAGAGGGGCTTAATGGCAACATTTTTCATAATAAGCACTATGTCTGAAATCCACTAAATAAGCCAGAAAATTAAGCTTTTGGACTGACAGAAACTTAATAAGCTTATAAGCTTATTTGTCTTTCTTATTGGGATTTAAGCTAACAAAATAAGCTAAAATCTATGGGGGACAGTTAATAAGGAGAGGGGAGTCCTAATTATAAGCTATGGCCATCTAATAAGCCCTAAAATAAGCTGAACTATGAATAAGCTATATTGACAGTTTTAAAATAAAACAGAAAAAAGGGAACTTTAAGCCTAGAATAAGCTATACTAGAGGAGGAGTTAAGCTACAAGATTTTGGGGAATTAAAGGGAAACTAATAAGCTACAATAAAAGCTAAAAGAAACTAGGGGCTTAATACAAAATAAGCTAGATAAAAGAGGCTAAAGGGTGGTGTCTAGCACCAGGGGAAATGCAAGGCAGTGGCTAGGGGGCTTTTTGGGCTTATGCAAATAAGCTCTCAAGGGCTTTTTAGCCAAATCCAAGCACAAACAGATTAAAAGGGCATATGATTGAGCTTATTTCCAAAGTTTGGGTTTCTAGGGTTAAGAAAAAGCTGCTGATTTTGTGGCTTAAAAATGGGGGTTTTCAAAGAATCATGCATACATACACTTTGACTCATACTTGGTCAAACCAAAGGGACAGAACAAGGGGTTTTGAAAAGAGCTAGAAACAACACCAAATAGCACAAAAACAATGTGCTTAAGCTGCATAAGCAGCTTGAGCACTTAAGCTTGATTTGGCTTATTCAAATTTTAACAATTTATTAAGGATACTTAAAAACTTATTTTAAAACTAAAAGTAGTGATTAAAGAGGCTTAATAAACCCTACACACTCAGCCAAAGTTGGCTGAGTGGTTACAACCCATGCCAATCCCATATTGACCCATTTTGAGACTAAACCAAACACCCCCTTAGTATATAAAAATTGATTTTTTAACTGATTTTTAGGTAAATTAAGCTGAGAAAGGGTGTTATAAGGGATGCTTAATAACTTTAACACATTCTTAAACAATTTAAACAGGATTTAAACAGCTTAAATTATATTTCAAATTTCGACAATGGCTATATCACAAAAACACTTGGCTTTTATTAAAACTGAAAGTATTACAATAAAAACTTAAAAAGAAACTGAGTACAATGATTATAAAGCAAGCTTAATTAAATTTTAAACTAAGAAAAGTAAAAACGGGATTTTTTTTTCTTTGGCTTGTTCTCTTCTCTTTTATAGAGGTCTCCAAGCCTGCTAGCTCATGGGATGTGTTTGCTGTGAGAGTACAAAGCTTTCCCAAGCAATCTTAACCCTCCATATGCCTTGTAGACCATCTCACCATTGAAGGGGGTTCGGGATTTTGTGTATGTTGAACTGGAAAGGGTTATAGGGGTATTGGGGAGGTGGGAATGAGTAGGGGTGAGCTGTGATGGTACTTGGGATAGTGGTTTGGGAGTGAAACCGTGGGAAAGGGGGTGGTTTGATTTTGGCGGGTACGGGGTTGGTCGTGTAAGGGTACTTGGACCGGTGGTATTGCAAGAAAAAACGGGGGAAATGGGTGGTTTGGGTTTTGGCGGGTACGGGGTGTGTACAGGGGTGGTTAGCAGGTTTAAAAGAGAAGATTGGGGAAGAGGCAAGAATGCCCCCCCAACTCTTTCTCTCTTTTCATTTTCTTTCTAGCCCATTTTACAGTTATACACAAGTTTAGAAAGTGACGGTTTTGGTCCTTGTGGTTTTATAACAAAAGAGAAAAAAGAAAGTTAGGGGAAATTGCAAAAATGGTCCCTGCTGTTTTATAACTAAAAAGGGAAATGCCATTTGGCAGTTTTAGTCCTTTACTTTATTTTACCATTTTTCTTTTATAAAAAACTTTTAAAAATGACAACTTTAGTCCCTAAAGTTTTATAAAAAAGGATTTTGGGCTTTTGTTGGGCTTGGGTTTTGTGTTGGGCCCATTGGGCTTGTATTGGGCCCAATTGAGTGTGTCTGGGCCCAATAAGGTACAGGTTTGGTTATTGGGCTTTTTTCAAGCCCAATAAGGTTATGAAGTGGGTTTTGTGTGTACAATGGCTGAGATTGGCTGTAACTGGGCTAGGATTGGGCCTTCAAAGTCTTCACAGTCTTTGTCAATTGCACACAAATGGGCTGTTGTAATTAATTGAGGGCCCATTTGGTCTTCACAGTCTTCATAAATATACTGTTGGGCTTTCCCGGCCCATCAGATGGGTTAAGATTGCATCCAACAGTATTCTTCAGTTCCGGCTCCGGTTTGACTGCTGATTCTTCAGTTTTGACTCTGATTTTGACATTTCTGGACTTTGGCCTTGATTTTGCACAGTCTTTTCCATTCCATGCTCAGTTTTGTCATTTTGGCTTGGTTTTCTGTCTTTTTGATGATATCCACTTCCTGCACAATACAAATGCAAAACAAACATATATTTGGCAGTTTTTGTCTGTTTTTGGTCATTTTTTAGTCGTTTTAGAGGTAAAAGAGTATGTCGTAAGTTAGAAAACTTATAAACGTTGTTACGAAACAGTGATGCACCTTTTCACAAGATTCACCTCAAATGCATTTTTGACAGAAATAAATCCCTCATTTATATGAATCACCGCATCTTACAACAATTATGGTCGATTTGTGGATATCTTGTGAAATATTTACGACGAGGGTCTTGATCAACAACGCTTGCTCCTCGAGGTGCATTAACAAAGTTGGTATGTCATGATTATGACTCGGACGTATCTTGTATAGTTTTGTAAATTTTCATTTTTCAACACAATTCGCAAGCAAATCATTTTTCTGAATTTCATTTGTATAAGAGTACATCCATGACAATACGGACCATCGACCGGGGTTCCACACACCCGCAACAATGAAGAGAAGAGTTCGAACAATTATCTGGTCATTAAGACTTTCCTATCGAAGACAACATTCTTTAGTGTACCAACTTTCAACAAAGATTGAACATTCTTTGATTGCTTAAAAGGGATGTTGAACGATTAGGGCGCCATAAGAATTAAACATTATCGAGGATAAGGAAAATGAGTAATTAAACAATTAGAGGAATAAGAAGAATATTTTAGCTTTTCGAATAATACCAAAAGAACATTACAGAATTGAGATTGAGAAGATTATTTTTGGAGAAATTTACAATTTTTAGTATTTATTAAGAAGGAAAACAAAAATATTTTTGGTAACCATTTATTACTAGCTACGATACAAGTCTCTAGAATCACGCACAAGTGAGCGGAAATGGTATAGCGAGCCGCCAATGACTATTAGTAGGAATAGCTATCACTTTTCGTAAAACTCACCTTATTGTTTTGTAAACTTAAAGGTCCGTCGTACCTCGCAAGTACTTCACGATTTGTTTTGTTGTTTATTGGAATGGTTTAAGATGGATAGCAAGTATCCAAATGTTGATTATTATTTTTTTTTTTCTAATTCGATAGGAATCAAATTAATGAACTTTTTATATTTTTATGCAAAAATAGCAAATTACTTCCAAAAGGATGGATATTCAAAACTTACTTCATACGAATATTCTTCAACAATCGTTCACGACTCCCCTGGCAAGGCGCCAAAAAATTGATGTGTAGCATAAAGAGCAAACTCATAAAATTTATATACGTATAGTTATAATCCGTGAAAATTTTATCCAAAATACTTCTCAAACAAGAGAAATATAAGGTAAAAATCTCACTAAGGGAAAAATCTAATTTGTATATTTTTATCCGGGGAAGTATTGTACATACTCGGGTCAGTGTTCCCCAACGAAATCGTTGAATTGAGAATTTGGACTAATTCGGATTCGAGTTAGATTGATAAAGGATTTTGGATTTATTGATTACACTACAAATATTAAAGCTACGAATTTAAAAACAATTAACTAGATCTCGAATTTAATGTCGCAAAAAGAAAAAAAGCGAGCTAAAATGAAGATTTAAAATATAAGGCACAACTTTTACAAATTTTATATCCTAAAAATCATAAATTTAAAAAGAAAATTTTAGGAAAAAGAATTGGAATTTTTTTACTATTTTTGAATTTTTTATGATTTTCTAAAGATTAATGAATTAATCAAAAATAAACTTTTTTCTAAAAATTATCACTAAAATTTTATTTTTATTTTTCAAAAATACTAGATTTAAAAAGAAAATTATTGCAAAAAGAATTTTAATTTTTCAACTATTTTTCTATTTTTTATGATTTTTATTAAGAAAAAGATATTAACTAAATTCTATTTTAATTCCTAGAAAATACAAATCAAATTGGAAAAATAAGGAAAAATAGTTTTTAACTACTTGAATGGTGCAGAAATCAAATGAAACAAAAAGCCCCAATTTTTTATACCCTAATTGAACACTAATTTGATTTATTAAAACTAAACCCTAATTTTATAAAACTAAAATCTAAAATATTAAATCTATTTTATTTTTCCTAAAAAGACAGGGTAGGAATTTGTAATAAGGGAAAGTAAAGGGTAGGCGGGGAAACTATAGGAAATTTACACTCTAATGTAAACGGGTGCCCTTATACTTTGGGAAAAGTACCAAACAAACCCCACGATCTAGCTTATTTTTGGCTTATTGAAAAATGATTTTCAGCAAAAACTCAAAACTACAAACTTGTTAAAGAGCTTAAACTAAACAACTTTAATAAAGGCACTTCCTACTTTTATCAAAAGAATAAGCTAAAAATTAAGCAATCCAGAACTGTTCACAGAAACTTATGCTTTTTCCTACTTTTTAGATTTTGGCTTATTTCTAGCTTATTACTTGATGAAACTGAGAAACAAAAGAAGCTATGTAAAGCTTAGGATGTGTACTCAAGATATCTAAACAAACATTAGCTAAGTATTAACAAAATTATCAAGAAAATTGATCTTAAAATGTGCAGATTAGCTTATAACTGAAATAAGAATTTTCTTATTTAAAGCTTAATGACTTATTTCTAAATCTCTAATGCTGAAATTCTAACAATAAGCTACCCTACTTACCTTTAATCAACCTAGATAAAAGGTTTTTACCAATTCAAACTAGAAATTAAAATTTCAAAATGAATTAATGCTAAAATTCAAACTGCTGCTATGTAATGTTGCTGATATACTTGGCTTTAGGATTCAATGTAGGCTAAACTTTAAAATGAAAACTCTAAAATCTTACTTACTTATCATGTCTAAAACTGAATTATCTATGTATAATCTCTAAATGCTTATTAACTCCTAAATTTTATAGTTACTCTAAAATCTAAATGCCCTGGTGTAAATGCAAGGTGTTTACACTCTAAAATTTAAATTTCTTAAAACTAAGCCTTAAAACTTGTTTATCTCTTGATATTATGGCTTACCTCAGCTGTGTAAAAGGATTTGACAAGTATACATTGACTTTAAAAGTCAAAAATACCTAGATCCAAACACTCCTTTATGGAAAGCTGTCAAAACTAAGTGCACTCAAAATCTATCTAAAAGCTAAAACAGCTTAAACTTTTTATCTACTTCTACTTATATTGACCTACTTAAACTATTTTAACACTAAAAGTAACAGCTTATTAATGAGATTAAGCTAGTTTCTCTACTAGCTTAATACACTAATATTTCAGTTTTAAAAGAGAAACTAAGCTTACACAAATTTAATCCAATGAAAACTGAAAACAGCTAGAGATTAAACCTAAACAAACATGTTTGAAAAGAATTTAACAAAATTTGAATAGAAATAAGCAAATGTAAAAGCTAGAATTAAGCTAAAATGAAACTTAAGAAATGGAACCTGAGAATTTTTGGAGTCTCAGCACTTAAGCCACTCTATCTGAGTGAGTGGCTTTAAAAGCACATACCTAATGGCTCCTAGCCGCTAAACCTTGAGCATTAAAGCTCAATAAGCTCTACGAAGCTTATTTCTTTCTTGAACTTCCAAATTTGAACACAAATGCCTTAAGTGATCATGATCTTGATTCAAATTGATGATAATGAGTAAAGGAATGAATATTAACAAAGTTTGACTGAATTTGAGCTTATCAACAGTAATAAGCTCAAATGAGCTTATTGAGAGCTTAATGAGTGAAAAAGGCTTAAAATGGAAATCAAAGGACAATTAAACTGGTAAACTGAATGTGATTACTCAAATGAGTGTAGTACAAGCTGAAAGAGAGAAAGTACAAGTGCTTAAAACGTATTACTAAAAGTTTGAAAGAAAATTGCTTAATATTGAGAGAATTACAAAACTGAAAATTAAAACAAAAACAACAACTGAAAAAAATGAAACCTAGACTTCTATTTATAGAGGATTGAAGAAGAGAGGAGTGAGTTTCTTGAATCTTCCATTGCATCTCAGCCGTTGATCATTTTAAGTCCATTTGTAGCCGTTTGATTGAGGTGATGAGGTGTTCGAACCAATTAGGGCTTGACACGTGGGCTAGGTGATGTGGAGGTGAATTAAATACAAGGTTGAGTGATATAGAGGAGCGGGGGAGGGATTTGGCGAAGTTGGGTTTGTGGAATGTTTTTGGCGGGAAATTCTGTTGAGGCGGTTAGAGGAGTTTTCAAGCCCGCGTTTATGTTTAAAGGTTTGGAGTATTTGCAATAATGGTCCCTGCGTTTCACCCGTCCCTTTCTTAGTATAAAAGAAGTTTCAAAATGACAGCATTAGTCCTTGTAGTTTCTTTCTTCTTTTTCCACTTCACAAACAAACTTTCCACTATTTGCAATTTTAGTCCTTGAACTTCAAAACTCCAAATGAGCCTTTGAAACTTTGAGAACTTGTCATAATTGGTCCTTGGCTTTATTATTTTGGCTTTCTTCCTTGTATCAGGCTGATCCGGCTTTGATCTTTGGCTTCATCTTTTACTCTTGTCTTGTCTTTTCCGTTTCTTTGTCGGTTTTTTGACTGTTTTTGCTTCTTTTTGTCCTTTTTATCCTTTCCTGCACAATAGACACAAAAGCACACATTTTTCTATTCTTTTGGCATTATTTTGGCTTTTATTTGGCAAAATCCCGGGTAATTTTAATATACAATTTTTATTTGGCAAAATCCCCGGTGGGTTATTTATTTTATACAATTTTTAAGCATTTATCATCCTGCTTGTTAGCTTGGTTGGGACGGCCAGCTGTGTTGGTTGGGGACGAGCGATAAATAAGGAAATAAAATTAAAAAGGACCGTTGGACTTGGTATATTTTACCATACAATATTAAAACGTTTTCAAAGAAAAGGAAAACTTTTTCATTGTTTGTTTTTGTCTGGTTTATTTAATTAAAAAACGTATATTTTCTTTATGTTTATTGGGACCTTGTTACTTGAATCTTGTTAATAAAAATTAAATGTAAACTTTCTTAGTAAATAATTCTTTTTAAAGTCGTTTACCGTGATGAATCGTGTGATGGTCATATATGATAAGTTAGCAACCCAATGTTGTATTAGCTTATTTGCCAGTTTGTTGTAAATTTTGGGGGTTGGTGTTTTAGGATTGGATAGAAGCACGATTCATAGGAACTTAGTCGTTTTTTTTCAAAACCTGGACTTATGACTATTTTCTAAAAAATCAGAGTGGTCCATCGATGTTCCGATATACGATGCGCAATCCTTCCGAATATTCATGTGCTTTGTGCTAGCCTTTGATTTGTATCTAAGATTCCAAGCGGGTTTGTGGTTTTGGGGTATAAAATAGTAATATATTTTTTATGATATATATATATCTAAATATTTTATATTATATAAATATTTATATATATATATTATATATATAGATTATATATTATCATTTATATATGCTTTCGAGTCATGTACAGTGTATTTTCGTGTGTGTACTACTAATATTACGTTCAAGTTGTCGCCTTTATATATGACATGATTTAAGACGTATGTTTACGGAGAAAGATTAGACCGACTTTTAATAAACGAGAATGGGATTCGTTTATTGATTGACAAAAAAATATTATAAGAATGACCTTTTAAAAGTAGACGAATGACACTTAATATCTTGGTAAAATATGTCAATATATATATATATATATATATATATAAGACGAGGATGGAGACGATGTGCTTTTGGATGTGAATGAAAATGATTCCATAGAGCCGAAAAGTAGGAAAGGATGAGCGGTACAAAAGAAGGAACATGTTGACGAGAGGTTGATAGAAAAGATTGATATATCATTTGCACTAACAATTGATGTGCATATGATCCTATCGAGACAAATGTGGATGATTGGGAATTCAAAGGTTTGTTTGGTGTTTTATTGGTTGACAATGTTGAGGAACAAAGATGGGATGTGAAATGAGGTAGTTCTTTCATGGTGGAAGAATGATGAGAGACTCAACAATGCGGTGACTCAATAACACTTGAAGATTGAATATCTTCTTTATGTTCTTCACTTTCTAGAAAGTGGCAAGTTTAGCGAAGGAGTGACATTTGCATTTCGCGAATTACTTAAATATTTCGGATGCAATAATTAAGTTAGGAGAGATATAGGTGGAATTTTAATAGTAACAAGACTATTAAAAGAGAAGAAACATTTAGACGTAAGAGGAAACGTTAGAGGAGACAAGACTTATTAGAAGTTAGACGACTATCCGAAGTGAGAAGATTATTGAGAAAGAGAGGAACCGTTTAGAAGTGAAAAGACCATTCGAGGTGAGAAAAGAGATTTACAAGAAGTGAGGACCAAGATGTAAGGAGATTTGTGAGTATGACGATTGTAAGGATTGTATTTGAGAATGAGACGCATTTCATTATGAAATTCACTTGACTATTGATGAATTTTGTGAAAGGAGTGACATTTTAATTTGCATTTCACTAATTAAAAATATTCAAAGTACTTCAAATGAAGTAGTTAAGTTGCCACGACGCATGGAATAGAGAATAGACTAGAATCGAGACTAGTAGAAAAGAAGAGAAAGATTTACGGAATGTGTTCCATCATTCCTAGACCAAGACAAAGACAATTTAATGATTCGCGATTGAGGGCTAAAGAAAGAATGTTGACGATGTTATCTTCAGACGCAACCTATTCGAATGGAGGTGTTTCCATTTGAACATTGTCCCGAAGGAAATGGTGACGTATCTTTGGTGTGTTTCATACGTGAAAATAATAATAATAACAATAATAATAATAATAATAATAATAATAATAATAATAATAATAATAAAGAAGAAAACAAACGAAGATGAAAGCGACAAGCTTGACAATATCAAGACGGATGGTGGTCTTCTCGAGTATTGTGAATGTTCATAAAACAATCTTATGATGAGGTATAAGGTTATCTTAAAGGTGATAGCGGAAATAGCAGAGGAAAGAGATTAGCCATCTCTATGGTTGTAGAGGCGTGGTTGAGTGAGAAGGAAGGGGTGTGATCGAAAGATAAAGAGTGTTTTCGTCAAAGAAAAAGAATGTTTTCTTCGAAGAGAAAGAATGTTTTCGTCGAAGAGAAAGAATGTTTCGTCAAAGGGATAGAATGTTTTCGTTGAAGAGAAAGAATGTGTTCGTCGAAGAGAAAGAATGTTTCGTCAAAGGGATAGAATGTTTTCGTTGAAGAGAAAGAATGTGTTCGTCGAAGAGAAAGATGTTTTCATCGAAGAGAAGAGGAGTTGTCATCGAAAAGAAAAGGAGAGCGTTTTAACTAATGTTGTTAAAAGGATTGAATGAGAATTTTCGGATATGACCTTTAACATTTGCGATTGCAAGTTAAAGATACTTGAATATCTCGGATGAAATATTTAAGTTGTCAAA